>LR575988.1:0-23161 GCA_900536345.3 Caenorhabditis sp. 39 LS-2015 | reverse complement strand
GTAAGTCTTCATTCTAAATGTGAAAAGAAAAAATGAAATAACTGTTCAGGTTCATCTAAAACGTGCCTACACTTTTGCCACGTGGCAAAACGTCACCGTTGGTACTGTAATTGGTCGTCTGCCGAAAGCGCAAGTGTACTCGACAACTGATGCTCAATCGGAACTCGGAGTGTTCCCGGATGGATCGATATTCATTGGAAAACAAGTTGCCAGTGACTTTATGACTCTTCCAGTGATTCTGGAGGACCGGAACACAACACAAACATCACTGGTTTCTGTAGTCGTTCGCAGATCCAATGAGCATGCCCCTTCTTGCCACGTAACAGAACTCCATCTCCCCGAAAACACTTCTCCCGGCAGCATCATTGATCGTCTTCATGCTTCTGATGCGGATTCTGGAGCAGATGGGGTCTTATCCTTCAAACTGATGTCTTCTGAAGATGACGTCATCCATGTCGAATCTTCTACAGGAATCGTCCGCAGCAAGGCCTCTTTCGACGCGGAAACCAAGCAGAACTACAGTTTCACCTATGAAGTTCAAGATTACGGTAGCCCGCGGAGATCAACAAACTGCACTGGGATTCTGGTGATTGATGATGTGAATGATAATGCGCCAAAGTTCGGATCGAAGTATTATTCGGCGAGAATATCTGGAAAAGCGGGAACTACAGTGGTTATTGTACACGCTGAAGATGCGGATGTCAAAGAGGAGAATCGAAGAATTCAGTATCGGTTGAGAAACTACAACACCTACTTCCACGTGGATAAGGACTCGGGGAAAATCACGACGTCTCAAATTCTGCCGAAGACGTCAGAGAGGATGAATCTGACTGTTGAAGCCGTCAACGTCGACGCGGAGTCTTCTGATGCATCTGCCACGTCATTCGTCCTTATCACCATCCTCAACTCCACTGAACTCGAAGTCAAGATGACGTCCAAGCCGATAATCAAAATCTTCAAAAACGATTTACCTGGAATGGCAGTTGGCAAAATTGAGATGACGTCATCTGATTCTATCATCTGGAGCACTGAAGACCCGAGATTTCTTCTGGATTCGCAGGGAAATGTCATTCTGAAGAAGAACACAAAATCAGCTGCACCGTTCAATGTGACAGTTAGGGGAATCGGATCGGGAACTCAAACCGAACAGAAGTTCGAGTTGCGGGTCAAGATTTCCAACTCGGAGAGGAACGATAATGCGCAGGCCGTTGAAAAGGTGCTTATCAGTGGTGACAGTGATAACGGGATGATTCTGAATCTCACGGAGAACTGGAAGGAGTGGAGGATCAGAAGAGACATCTCTGAGACAGCTGATAACGAGAATGGAACTAATGATAGCTTTTATATCAAAGATCAAGTGCTTTATAGCTCGGTGAATGTGACAGAAGCTTTTGTGTTTCTCGAATCGACTCCGAAGAGGTAAGTGAAAGAAGAAGAACATTTCAAACTTATATTTTCAGTTCCGGAATCCCCCACGACATTAAAGTCCTCCACATTCTCCCAATGGACTCAGACTCCGAGTCTTCGAAGTCGTCTTCCTGTCCATCCACCGTCCACCTCATAACTCCCCCCGCAACCGTCTCCATCGTCTCCAATTGCACCAACGTCAGTCTTCAGAATCCCCAGAAACCCCTTCAAATCCACGAAGGTTCGCTTCTTATTCCATCGCAATCCGAACTGGTGAATCACGTCGATTTGATGTCGAAGAAGAAGACGCCGTTTATGATAACACTGATAAAAGATTCGACAACGGAGGAAGTGAAATTCGCGTCGAACAATGTTCTGATGCTGCTGTCTTCTGTGCATAATATTGGTAAGTTCGGATAAGGAAGCTGAAACATTCCACGTATTTGTTTGCAGGAGCCTCGTTCGGCCGGGTGACCGCCGAATCCGCGTACCGTATCCGCTACTACCTCGTCGGCACTACCAAAATCTCCATCGACGCAGACACCGGCGAGCTGTTTCTCAAGGAGCGCTTCTATCGAAACTTGAACGAAATCCAAATCATTGCCGTCATTCCGACGGGAATCGCCAAGGCAAGAGTGACAATTGAAGTCATCGAAGACCGTCTTCATCTTCCCAAATCGAACTTTGTGATCTTCGCACCGAATTCATTGAAATCAGACACTCCGATTGGAAAGATCTCGGTGGGACGGGAAGATGTGATGGTCGACGTCATCGACGAGCACTTCTACGTCAGAAGATCCGAGATTTACGCCAAGAAGTTCTTCTCGCCGTCCAACTCGAATTTCTACGATCTGGAGGGAATCGTGAAGAAGGGAAAGTTGAGCACGTCTATCAATGTGACCATTTTCTTCGGAAATTCTGGAGAGAATCAGAATGAAGTTAGGGAGAACGAGTTGATGTTCCAAGTGGAAGAGAACTCTCCGATTGGAACTGTTGTGGGAACCGTTCCGAACAGTCACATCTCCAAATATCGCCTCGTCGACCAAACATGCGGCCTTCTGATAGATCAAGACGGCGTCATCCGAACGACGACTTCATTCGATAGGGAGAAGATTCAACTTCTGAAGACCAAGATGATCGAGCCATCCGCCAATCGGATCTGGGATCTTCTAGTGTTCATTGGAGACGTGAATGACAATAAGCCAAAGATTCTGAATGCCCCGGGAACAATTGAATTGGGGAAGGACGCTTCGAAAGTTTACAAGCTCATCTGGGAAGATTCTGATGACGTGGCAACTGATATCAACTTTTCCGTGGTCGATGGAGACCCATTCGGCCATCTGGAGGTTCGTGATTCTGGAGACATCGTCTTGAAGTCGACTTCTTCCGAATCCTTCAACGCAACAATTCGTCTCAATGACAATCGTCCGCCGTTCGCTGTGAACTCTCATGACGTCACCATAGAGTTCCACGTGTCTACAGTAACCCGTGACACTGGCTGTAGGGATTCTGAGTTCTGGATTTTTGGAAACGTACCTCAGAAGTACCAAAGCATCGGAAAGATGACTGCGTCCTCCATGATGCCAGTCACCTGGAGAATCCTTCCTCGCTCCCTTCCCCGAGCCGAGTTTCTCATTGATCCGATGACCGGCGAGATTCTGATGAATGATGGAATTCTCAAGAATGGAGACGTCTTCCATCTGGAAGTTCAAGCGATATCATTTGACGCGGAGAGCAGTGGATTCTGCAAAGCTCAGATTACTGTAGCTGACTTGAAATTGTCGAAACCACCAGTTTTTGACACGAAGAGCCTAGAGTTTTCGATCAGCGAACTTGCGGATAGAGGTTCTCCAGTGGGCAGAGTTCTGCTGAAGGAGACTGCCGAAGACGTCATCTTCCGAATCCACAACGACTTCAACTTCACCATCTCTCCCTTCGACGGAACTATCTTTACCAATTCCCCATTCGATTTTGAAGACGTCAAAGTCTACAGAATACATGTCTCTGCAGAAATCCCTGGCTCCCCGGCGTCTCATGTCGACGTGATGATTCGCATAACTGACGAGAACGACGAGGCACCGAGGTTCATCACTGGAGACGTCGTTCATCTGAAAGTCATCGAGGAACTGAGAACAGTTCCGTATCCAATGATAATCGGAAGTTCAATCGCAGAAGATCTGGATGAAGGGCAGAACGGAGTGATCACGTATAGTGTCGTGTCAGGGAACACCAGCCTGTTCGCGGTGAATGCAACTACCGGAGACATCCTTCTGCTTGCTCCCGTGGATCGAGAAGAATCGAACATTCACGAGTTATTGATTGAAGCCAAGGACGGCGGCATTCCATCTCTCACCGCTTCCTCCAGAATTCTGATCCACGTGGAAGACGTGAACGACAACGCTCCAGAGTTCACGCAACACTCTTACTTTGTCAAGATCCCCGAGAATCATCCAAGCGGCTCCAAGGTTCTCCGAGTTCACGCAACTGATAAGGATAAGGATGCAGAGCTGCAGTATTCAATTATGGATACTCAAGAGATGGTCCCGTTCCGAATTGACGTGGCAACGGGTTGGATTACTGTAGCTGGACGTGTGGATCGGGAAGAAAAGGAGCGGTACGAGATGATGGTTGTGGTGAAGGATCAGGAGAAGTCCGCGAGATGCACAGTAACGATTCTCATCGATGACATCAATGATAATGCTCCGCTGATTGAAAATGAGAATGTGGACGTCTTCGTGCCTGATGACGTGGCAGAAGGGGATGTGCTGTATGTCATCGATGTTCATGATCCGGACAAGAAGGATCACTTGCGATACTTCCTCAATGGAACCGATGCGGACCTCTTCGCGGTGTCGGATCACGGAGAGATCTTCGCCCGCCAGAAGGGTCTTCCGACCAAGTCATTCTTCACTGTCGAGGTTACTGTAGTCGACAACGTCGAGCATGCCACGTCATCTCAATTCACATTCTATCTCCATCCGAGTAAAGATTTTCCGGTATGGAAGGAGAAAATGGAAACGACGAGTGTTCGGGAGCACGAAAACCAAGAGTTGGCAGTGTTCAAGGCCAAGGGACAAGGAGTACGGTACTCGATTGTGAGCCGGTGCAAGGAACACTTGAGCATCGAGAGCATCATCGGCATTCTGTCGACGAAGAACTCGTTGGATCGAGAGGAATTCTCCGAATGTCCTGTCTTCGTGGTTGCCACGTCTTTCCTGGACAACAAACCGTTATCAGCAATCACCAAGATCCTTATCAAAGTGGTCGATATCAATGATAACAATCCACAATTCGATCAACAGCTTTATCATTTCAATGTCACTGAGAACTCTGGTGCTACTATCATTGGAAGGATCGCAGCGAGAGATGCTGATAGTGGAGATCATTCTCGAATCTATTACGAGATCGTTGGCGGGGATCGAAATCATGAATTCGTCATTTCGGAGAATGGAGAAATTGAGACAGTTCGAGACCTGGACAGAGAGACCGAAGCCGAGTACCATCTGGTCATTGAAGCAATTGACGACGGAAAGCCGAGAAAAAGAGGGAATGCGACAGTGATAGTGAAGGTGCTCGATGAAGACGACAATGCTCCCAGATTCTCCAGAATATTCCACGTTGAAATACCAGAGGACCTGGCTGTCGGAGCATTTGTCATTCAACTATCGGCTTCGGATGCCGATGAAACTTCCAATCATCGATTTGCTCTTGAAGGAGACTCAATTCCATTCCGAGTCGAAGAAGATACAGGAAAGGTGTTCGTCAATGACACTCTGGACTTTGAGACGAAATCGAGTTACCGTATCAAAGTTCGGCTGACCGATGGAGTTTGGCTGATTGAAACGAGTTTGTTTGTCACTCTGAAGGATGTCAATGACAATGTTCCGAGGTTCGAGCAGGATGAGTACTTCTTGATCTTGGAGGAGAATACTACGACTCTCGGAAAAGTGCTGGCGACCGATGCGGATTCAGGAGACAACGGAAAGATCCGATTCTCCGTGACTTCTCCGTTCTTCCGAATCGATTCGGATACTGGAGTTATCACCAGACTTCGCTCTCTCCAGAATGCCCTGACGTCGTTGGAAGTGACGGCTTCAGATCACGGAGTTCCACGTCTTCAACGTTCAGTGACCGTTTATGTGGCAGAAAAGGCACTGTTCAAAGAGAAATTGGAAGAGAAACTTCGAGGAACTGCCAAGAAAGGAGATATCATTGGAGTCAACATTGAACAGGATTCGAAGGTGTTTCCACGTGGCATTGCTACAGTAACCAGTTCTGGAGACTTGGTTTTGAATGTCTTGGAGTCTGTTTCGAAGAAAAACTTCTGGATAATCAACGATAAGAAGTTCGTTGAATACTCAGTGGTAGAAGACCTGGAATCTGAGAAACCCGAAAAGAATTTAACGATTTCCATAGAGGCATTGTCATCTGGAGTCTCGGTTCATAAGCTTATGATTCCTGGATGCTCCAGATTCCTTCTCCCAACACCAGAGAAGAAAAAAGAATTAAACTTGAGAAGCGACGGAACTCTGACGATAAACGCCTTCAACCTCAACACGACTTCATCTCTAGAAGTCCAGTGTAACGACGGAATCTGGCCTGCCAAAAGCCAAATCTTCCATGTCATCGTCACACTTCTCTCCACTTCTGAGTCACTTCCAACTTCAAAAGTTCCTTCAAATCATCAGAAGACCCATCAACACCGTCTCCCATCCGCCCTGCAATTCAATCTGTCTCCTGACACTCCTCCAGGAACTGTTCTTTGGCGGAATGAGGAATCTGTGCCGATTTCCATGGAACCCAGTTCAACGTTCAGTTTGAGAAACGGAGATCTGATTCTGAAGTCAAAATTGGATTCGGAGAAGAGTATGGTAGATGTCTTTGGGGAGGAACACAGAAGAACCTCAATTACCGTAATCCCTGCAGATGATTCTCCGGTCTGTCCGATCTTTGCCCAGCAGTTTTTGTTCCTTGAGAACTCAGGAAATCGATCGGAAGTTCACAACTTTGAATGGAAGTTGGGAGAAGAGAAAATGTGTCAGATCAATATTCAGCCATCCGAGAGAACTGTAAGTTGCACTAAATTCACAATATTATCCTTGCCTCACCGTCTTCTTTTTCAGAATCTCTTCCACATCAACGGGTCGCGTCTCATCTCCTTATCCCCACTGCTCTATGGAACTTATCAACTCACCCTTATCTCCTTATCAACCGCTGATAACTCATCCCGATCAACCTGTCATGTCACCATCACAGTTCCCTCTCATCTGACGTCTTCTTCCCAATCGCAAGTTCCCTCCGTCATATTCTTCCGGGAAAACTCGACAACATCGCCTCATAATCCCCTTCTCCGTCTCCCTTCTGCTTACGGATTGGCTGATGATTCAACATTCTCCGTCACTGATTCTGGTAATTTATGGAGTCGTTCCAGTCTGAAAAGCGGGTCGCGAAGTGTCATACGGATACCGGTAATCGATAAGCGGCAGAAGAAGAAGGAAGTGATAAGAGTGCTGCTGGATAACGTCATTCTCCAGGATTCAGAAGACTTTGTTCCTAAGATTCTGAACTTCCACGTCATCCGGAACGAGAAGACTATTTTGAATTTGGATGTAAACCCCAATCCATCTCATAGCGACTTCAAATGCAAACCGAAGACTGGAGAGAACTTCGAACTCACCGAAAACTGCCATGTCATCATGCCCGGTTCGATCGGGAACTTTTCAACAACTGTGACGTCTTTTAATGCCACGTGGAATGTGAACGTTATCAATGAGCTCCCGAGTGCTGAAGATTCAAAGCTTCAACGGAGTTCTGTGGAGCTGGAGTTTTTCGGAAAGAAATCAGCAATTAGTCGGCTGATTGAGGACTTGAGGAAGACTTATGATGATATGGTGAGTTCGGAATAAATCAATAATCGATCAATAATTTTGTTTTCAGAAAATTCACTGTCTCGCAATCTCGGAACTGTCAGAGGATCTCAAGTATCGTTCCATCTTCGCTATGGTTGACAGAAACAACGTCGTCGTGGAGGCTTCTGAAGTTCAACGAACTCTGACATCGTTCCTGGAGAAACATCGTCCGAATTACATTGACTTCTTGACTTTTGGCAAAGATCACTGCGCTGGTGTAACTTGTACGCAGCCGAATGTCACGTGTCACACAGCCATCAAAGAATCCTCACGGCGCCTTGTCTCCAGAAGCGATTCGGTTGCTTTCGATCTTCCAATGAGCAAATTGGTGGGAAGATGTGTTTGTGTCGAAGGAATGGACTGCGGAAAGCACTTCACAAGACTCCAGAAGACTCAGAAGGCCGAAGTTGTTCTCTTTGACTCTCCGCAGAATCATGAGAATTGTGATGACATGGACTGCGATGGAGAGTGTGTTATGGAAGATCGTCAGCCGGTTTGTCGGTGTCGAGATGGCAAGACGGCCTTCGAGAGTCTCTATAACTGCGAAAGAGCTTCTGAAGCGTTTTCCACGTCATCTGAGAGCTTTTTGGATCTCAAATTGAAGAATTCAACGGTGGTGAAATGCGATGACGGCTGCAAGGGCGTTCAGCAGATTGAGGTGGACTTCCGGACGACTCAATTGAATTCCGAACTAGTTCATGTGGACTTTGGCAATCAAAAAGCTGGTATACAGGTCAGAACTTTCAAAAATAGCAGAAAATTGCATAATTTTATTTCAGATCGTCTCCGGCACCATAACATTCTCTCTCTCCGACGACTTCACTCGCCTCATCCAAACCACCATCGAGAGACAAGTCAGCGATGGCCGCTGGCACCGAATGCTTTTCCAGATGGCTGAAAATGGAAAGAAGATCTTAATTCAAGTGGATGGCCGTGGGAAGGAAGTCAAGTCTCGAGTCTCCCTTCCGATGATGCTCACCGCCCATAACATCCGTCTCTTACTCTCTCCCGATCTCTGCTTCCGCCGTCTCCTGGCTCAAAATCAATTCGTCCATCCAGTTCTGTCGAGCAACAAACTTTTCGATGTCTCCACTCCGTCCACTTCGATCTCCTCTTCCTGTCAATTCGACCCTCAACTTCCCGCCTCCACCGGGTTCTTCTCCTCCTTCTCCGACACCACCACCGTCGTTCTTCTCTCCGTCTTCGCCATCATCAGTGTCATTGCTGTTGCCGTGTGTCTTATGGCGATTCGAAGACGTTGGAATCAGAAAAAATCGGAGGGAAAAACCGAAAGAAGTGGCTGGCAGAAGGCGACGGAAATCGATGCGTTCGCAGTTCGTCCGCGTCGTGGACATGTCAATCGATCGATGGTCAAGTCTCCAGATGACGACACGTATGACGTGACAAGTGTCTATGGCACTCAAATGGTAAGTTCTTCCTGAGAATTCAGACAGATCAATACTCCACTTTTCCAGAAAACCACGTCAACCGACGACATCTCGCACGTCTACACCACTTCCGCTTCTCGTCGCTATCAACCGCCCGTCTCCTACCGAAGAGACGGACACATCAACATGGCCTACCTGTAATGTCATTCATTTCTGTCTAATCGATTCTTTTGTTTTTACGGGTTACTGTACAAATCTGTACTTGTTTTTTTCGATGATTTCATTGGTCTAGTCTCTGGTTTCCTTTTGTTTTTCACTGTTTTTCCATTTCCAGTTTAATAAACGGTTAGTGATTTTAATTCTTTCTTACAATTAGTTACCTGACAGATTCTGCAACCTTCCAAGTGCAGTCTTCTCCTGTTTTCCCCCTTTTCTCCCCCTGACTCACTCCCCAAATCGCTCGTCCAGGTGTTCAAACAAGTCCTCCGAATCGAGCTCATTGCTCGCCGAGTTCCTTTTCCAAAATCGATTCGCCATGCGACCTTTATTACTTTTTCTAGTGCTTTTCCAGTCTGTGGAATCGAGTTTCTTCAACTTGTTTGGGGGATCGGCCGCTTCGACGGCTTCTCCGCAAAATCAGAATCAGTATCAAGCGTATGGAGGTTGGTCAATGTCTTTATCTTTTGTGTTGGGTGCCACTGTTATGTGTAACGTTTGAGTTAGGGATGAGTAGATGATTCAGACTTATCAAATCCCTATCCCAGTCGTCGCCCGCTTGGTTTGTCTCCAGTTGTCATAAAATCTAAAACACTTGCAGGTTGCCCGTCCTCCGGTTGCATTCCTCCAACACTCGTCCCAAAAACTTCTGGATTCTGGCCAAGTGCCGACTATCTCGTGGGACTTCAGACGCAAGAGCAGATTCAGAATCAGAATCAACAGGGACTTCAAAGAGATGATTCTGGAAACTCTGGAAGTTCTGGAAGCTTTGGAAGCTCCGGAAGCTCCGGAAACCTTGGCCAACAGACTGCTACCACTACCAGCACCCCGACCCCGGTGATTTACATTGCTCGAGCCGGTTCCGATCAGTACAAATATTCGGTGAGTTCGAGTACCCCGAGTCCGATTGGAAGTGGAATCGGATGGAACTCGAATCAATTTGGAAACGCCGGGCTACAGAATCAGAATCAGAATCAGAACCAAGCTCAAGGAACTTTCGGATCAAACTCCAACTCCAACTCAAATTCAAATATGAATTCAAATTCCGGATCAACTTTCCAGCAACTTTCGAATGGACAGAATCAAGGATCAAACACCGGAGGACAGTCTCCATTCCAACAGAACACACAGAATAGTGAAAATCAAGGGAGTTCTGGATTCTTTGGATCTGCATCAGGATCTGCATCTGGATCTGGATCTGGAGTTCAGAACAATCAGAACACTCAGAATCAGGGATCTGGATTAGGAGGATTCAATCAAGGTTTCACTAGCTCGAATGGTAACTTTGGATCGTCTGCAAACTTTGGATCACAGTCCGGAACGTCATCTGGAACATCATCTGGTTCTTCTGGAGTTCAAAATCCCCAGAATCCGTTCCAAAGCGGGCAACAAAATGGATTCCAAAGCGGAAACACGGTCATATTGGGACCGAATCCGATGCCTCAGAACCTGAATCCATCTCAATTCGGACCGCAGCCAAGGCCTCCTCCGCCAGCACAACCATTCAGTGAGAACGAATGGAATTTCCACCCGGGTGGCAGTCAAGGAGTCCATTTTGTTGGCAGTGGAAATGGAAATGGAAACGGCAACGGAAACTCGGTAAGTCTCTTGTACTCAATAGATCAAGATCACTGAGCAACTCATTTTATTAATTTCAGGCCCAAGGATCGACTGGAATGACCGACGAAGCGCAGCAAATTGCCGTTCAAATCCAGGCAATCCGAGACAATTTCAGCATCACCCGTGACGAATCCAACTATCTGATCACTCAATTGAAAGCAAGTCTGCCGCCGGATCTTCAGAATCAACTTCAGAATTTGTGAAACAAACTTTTTATTTGAACTTTCTAATCTGAATAAGAATAAAACATCAGTCTACATGTAACCGGTAACAGTTAATCAACGAAAATGAGCAAAGGAACCCGAGGAAAAGTAAGTGATAAGAGGATAAGATCAGGAAGAGTTTAGACCGGTGGAGAGAAGTTCGGTGGCGGAGGGATCCGATAGGTCTGGTAGCCTTCTGAACGGAGGGAAGTCGGCGAGGTGACAGTGGACTTGGACATCCAGTAGGTCAGTGGCTGACGGTGTTTGTCCCATGGCATGTCGTATCTGAAAGATAAAAAGATAAGGAAAAGAAGAAGAAGGCAATTATGCGGTTATCTTGGAATAACTTGGCCGGAATAATGCCCAAGTCATGGCCATGTCCCACCTATCCAAACATCTGTCCCCTCGCCCCCCAGTGGCCAATTAGTAGTTCTGATAAGCCTGACAGGTGCCTTCTCTCTTACCTGGTGTCATAATCGTCGCAACGGCTGTTGCACGGAATAAGTCGCGGTTGGACATTCACACTAACATTTCGGACAGATGATCTGCAAAGAAAATTATGGGTTCGCAAGAGAATCTCGGCTAATTTACTACTCACTTTCTCGATTTTAGGTAAACTGCGAGCATGACGGTAAAGGCGAGCATCGAGAAGAAGGTGACGACGGCGAGGAGAATGATGCCGACTTGGAGGGATTCGGAAGTGGAAGACTTGTAGAACATGCCGATGAACGAGTGGATTCCCGATTCCAGGGCCGACTGCTGCAGGTTTATCTGCTGCGGAATCTGATTCGTCATCAACGATTCGTCGTTCGGATCCGGGCACCACGGACATCGTTCCATGTGCTTGGTGACTGTGATCGTCACTTCGAAACACTTTGCTTTCAAATGAATTGTCTTGTTGTCTGTGGTTTCTGGAGCCAATTCATAAATATCTTCGGGGAAGATTCTGATGGCCGGGGTCTGATCGCAGATTCTCGGGAATCCGTAAGTGGTGTCGACTCCGACGACTTGGGCAGAAATGGAGACATCTTCGAGGCGACCGGATGGCCAGTAGGAGACGAATGGGGCGACGGTGTCCTCGAGGAACTGTTCGGTGACTGGCCAACTGATAGAAGCACGTTCGGAGATTGGAAGAAGGTCTTTGATGAGCTTAAGAATCCAATCGATAGTTAGAGAAAAGTCGATGTCTGACTTACCAAGAACCTGGGTTGGGAGCAGAGAATCGTGGTGAGACATCCCTCTTGCCAAACGATACTATTGACTTCTGCGGAGAGCCAGAAGGGTTTCGGGACCAGGGAGAAGCAGGGGGAAATGGAGAGAAACAGGAGGAAGATGGAGAGTTCCATTTCTGAAAACACACAGTTTCAATAAGTCAACGAACCGGTCGAAAGAGTACCAGAACCATAAATAGTTATGTTATGTAATGAGAAAAGACAATGGGAGAAACGGAAGGAAAAGATAACAAGACGAGACGACGTGGTTGGTAGACGACGTAACAAAGTGACTGACTGGGAGAGATTGTGCAATAGATTGGGAGGAAAGGGGGGGGGCAGCTAGGAATGGGCGGAGCCAACCGGTGGAGGGGAGGGGGGCAGAAGGTGCTAATAGTGCAAAGGGACCGACCGGCCGGCGGGAAATACGATGAAGGTGGAGGTGGATATTCGAGAAAGTTGGGTGGGAAGGACTTGCGAAAGGCATCGGAACCTTTTGAAGTCAACGGGAAATGGTTGGTGTGAACGGGAGAACGGAAAGAGGAACTGGAAAAGATTTGGAGAAATAACCTGGAGCCGGGATATGAAAAAATGGTTTGGGTCTCACCACGATTTAAGATTATGGTTCTTTTGTGGTCGGAACAACTGTTTCGATAAGGCAATTGCTGAAACAAAACAATTGAAAAAAAACAGTCCACTCAAAATACACAGTATACTGGCGAGGTATGTCCATGGGTTTTTGATTTCTATTTCAGTAACTTTAAGAGATATGTAAAAATTGTGAACTACAAAAGTACGCAGAATTTTGAAAGCTACAGTTCTCTAGTTGTCAGTTTTTTAATATCTCTTACTGTTGCTGAGATCTGTGTCGAAATACATGCTACCTATCAGGCTCAATACCAAAACAATAAAAACCATCTGAATGACCCCAAGCACTACCCAAAACCGTTCAAAATGGTCATCTAAATTGGATCATCTTACCATCCAAAAACCTGCCCAACTCTTGCTCTAATTGTTTTATGACACTTCACTCGCCGAAGTCATTGCGGGGATCCGAGCACATCTGTTGCCATGTTGTCGAGTTCTTTCTCTCACTTTCTCATGTTTCAATGCACCGTCCGTCGGGCGATTAGGATGGTTAATTAGAGAAAACAAATGTTTGGACATCTGCAGAAGGTGACCAACTATCAGAGAGAATCCCAAAAACCCTCTAACTGTCTTGCTAGGAGGCAGCCTGCATTGTACAGTTAGATGGGGATGACGGGTGCCTTGGAACGGACAAGGTGATAATTCCGGATTAGAGAAGAGAAAAAGAAAAGGAAGACAATGGAGCGGAAGGAGCAAAAGAAAAGGAAGGAGGCCATGAGAATCAGATAGTAAATCTCGAGTTGACATCTGCGGGAGCCAGCCGACGGAACAAAAACCAACAGAGCAGTCGTCTATTCCCTATTTTGTGTGTCAATCGAAGCGGCAGAGTTGAAAAAGGTGTGAAACAGGGGCAACTGACCTCCCGTCGCTTCCGTTTGCACTTGTGACAGTCACAAGAATAGATGGTCTTTTGGTGGGAATGTGAAGAAAAAGAAGTAGAAGAAGAAACTGTAACGAATCGAAACTGAAAAGTATCGTGGAGAAAGGAAGTAAGGGGACGGCGAAAAGAGCGGATGGAACGAACGTGGGAAGGAAAAAGACGAAAAAAGAGAGTTATGGAATGGAAAAAGAGAACGAAGGGGAAGAACAAACGAGTCAAGGCAATGCGTTTTCCGGGAAGGGGTGGGGAGGAAAGAAGAAGGAAAGAAACATGTTTTGGACAGTTTTACGGTTTTGAATGGCGCTACAGTAGTCAAAACTAGAGGACTGCAACATACATGGCCTAACTTTGGCCAGCAAAAAAGACAGGTCAACATCTCTCTCAAAAAAGTGTGAAATCGTGACGAAGCATTGTAAAATTCAAAAAAGGCTCTCAAATATTCTGCCCACATCTCCCGTTTTGTCTAAAAACTGAAGACTTGGGTCGGCGAAACGGCGCGGTAACTCGCGTGTTTCCCCTCTGCCTGATAACCATCTGCCTCGCTGGCTGTTTTTACATTTCCTTTTTCTTTGCTTTTTCTCGAATCGAATCGACCTCACCGCCTTTCAAACGGAGTGGAAAGATGGGTATCTGACTGGGAATTGAGTGATTGAGGAATGGGAACGGGCGGCCGAGTGGAAAACGAATTTGAAAAGAGTGATACAGCACACCGTGGGGAGTTGGAACAGATGGGGTTCAGGGTCAGGAATGGGTGACAAGTATACAGGATACGGTATACTGTAATTGTGCAGTATACCGTGAAGGTGACTGCACAAAGTTTAGCTCTGTCTGGCTGCGTCGAATTACCTCTCCGTAAATGGTCTCGTGCCAAACGAGCAGTGCAGAAAGACGTGTAGTAGGTCAAACTCTATGAAAAGTGAAATGGAAGCTAGAAAACGTTGCCGAGGATGTTTTTGTTTTGCAAAGTGAATCGAAGACGGACCACGGCCCTCTGCGCTCTCGCTAATTAAAACCTCACGATTCTTCCAGATTTGCATAGCTTTACACTCACCCCAAACACGTTTCTCAGCGGCATTTTTCAAAAAATGACATGTACGATGGCTGTGAGCCGGCTAATCTGCTTGACGGTCAATGGCGTCCAGCCAAGAAACGACAATACTGTCGGCATGTTCGGGACCACCTGCGGATGATGACGCGCAAGAGAAATACAAACAAATGACTCCCAATTAGGGGACGGAAAGAAATTAGGAAGGAACGACATACTCGGCGGGGTGCCAAAGAAGAACACGGGCCGGGCGGCACGAAAGAGTCAAAGAATGATGATGATGATGAGGTGTCTTTTTACGGGGAGAGGCGACGGAAAGAAAGGAAGAAAGGAAGAAACATAAGGTGGAACCGCATGGCTCTCGACGGCCGATTTTCAACCTTGGAGGTGTCGACAAACATGCCCGCAGTAGCCTTCAAATCTTGTTGGCATAGGCAAATTTTATCACCTGTTGTAAACTTTTTCACTGATTCCTCCCCCCCTACCATCCTGACTTCAGAGATTCAGGAGATTCGATTTTACCAGACAACATGCTGTCCTGGTTGAACAATGAATGAGTCTTCCTATTACGAGAAGAGCAGACCAATTTGAATATGCTGCCGCATCCTCGGCACCTATGGCATACTTGAGAGCAGGTGAAAAAGATCAGAATCGATGCGAGATTATAGTCGAGTGGTTGTGTCGTGAGACATATTCAATTAGGATTGATGTCGGAAGATTCGAAGAGATGTCCTGACTATACAAAGTTGAGAAATGGGACCACAGACCACCCAACGAGAAAATGAGACGGGCGGGCGGAAAAACGAAGGAGAAGAAGAATGGAGACGATGACCATAATCACATTTGTTTCCGCTTCGGATTGTGTTGCAAGTAGTCGACGCTTTGTCTCTGCCAAGCGAATTCGAGAAGGGTTCGGTTTACAGCTCTTTTTTGGAGGGAAAAGAAGAGAGGAAAGAGGAGTTATTACGAATTTGAAGAGCCATTCATTCATTAGCGAAGAGAAGATAATTCAATGGGGATTAGAAGGAGTGGGGTGGTCCTTTTCTTTTTCGACCGTCACGTTGGTTTTTTGGGAGAAAATTTGAGAGAAAATGGGGCGAATCTTTTATTTCGTCGAAATGTATTATCAAAATGTGAGTACATGTAGTCTTGGTTGACGGAGTTCTCTTCCACCGTTCCTTCGCTGCAAACTTGGCCTTTTTCTTTTCCAGATTCTTCTGCTATCGCTTCTTCTTCTTCTCCTGCTCTTTTCCAACTCTCTCCTCGTCTCCGCCGAATCCAAAATTCCATTGAGCAGCTACTGTCGCTTCAACGCCACGAAGAAATGTGTGGCAGTGGACATTTGGTTCGGGCGGTACAAGGATGCGAGACGACTGTTTCCGTTGGAATGCACTGAAATCGAGTGTCCGAAGGGAACGTATTGTGAGAGGGGCAACAAGTGTTGGAAGGAGGTGCGGATCAAGAATCTGGGACAAGAGGAGAAGTGGATTTATGATTTGTGGAATCATGTATAGATCAAAGTTTATAAATGCTCAATTTTTATTTGCTTTCAAACCAGTGGAATCTTTTCATTTTCAATGTACTCTATTCTTGTTTCCATGTTGCATTCATTATTATTATTCTTATTATTTTTGACGACTTGCAATGGACGTTTGCATTGACGACAAATTGGCTCCTTCTTCTCTTCGTTTTTCGCCCACTCGTTTTTGTATTCAAAGTCCTTCGGCAGTTCCGAATCCGAAACAGTCCTTCGTCTTCTCGGTATCCGTGACACGTGGCAGATGAACCTATTATTTCGAGGTTTTTTATAAGAGTTGTAAAGACAGAGGGGATAGGAATCCATTGTGATCACCAAGTACCATTCAACTGAGAAAACGAACGAGAGACCGAGAAAGAGGAGACACAAGAACCAGTGATGCTAAATATTTAAAAGATATGATAAATGATGATCTTGAACTTACCATCATCACCAAGATGACTCCGGCAGCTACCGAATGAAGGATTCCAGAGGCAACCACATACAGATTCCACTTGGCAAACGGTCTTCTTTCCTCGGGAATTTCAATGATCGCAAAAGCCTGACCATTTTGAAAAAGAATGAAAAACAAAATGTAAAAGGCAAGCGAGACGAAGTAAAGAGAATCCGAGAGCTGTAAGGTTTCGAATATTTCCAGTTGAAAGCAAAAGTCACACCTCAGGGTATCCGTTTTCGTACAGAAAAATCAATGAAACAAGGGACCACATGGAGAGAAACATGCCGAAAAGGCCAATTCGGACTCTTCGTAAACTCTGCTCAGTGGGCATCACATAGGGCAATGTTAATTCGAAAAATGGTGCTGCTAACGACAAACCCACAATTGTAAATACTCTCAATGGATCGATGTTGCCTTGTAATGGACTCCAATAGAAAAAATAAATGAGGTGGAAATAAAGAATGAATGCATCGATTCCCAGTGCGAATGAATACATTGATCCAACGGTGAGTTCCATAATCTCCGTGGGTTTTACCAATAGAAAGTATTTCAGGTATCTCATAGTTGTAGCACAGATCCTCATCGCGTATGAGTAGTTGCAATATCTGGGTTGGGGGGGGAACGTTTGGATGGATCAATAAATGAGGGACAGCTGGGGCGAGGGGGCAAGAATGACAGCGCACGATGACCATCTGGACCATTTTAAAAAGAATACGAGAGCTTATTCTCTAGTTCCCAAAAGTAAATTCAATGCGCCATAAATTCGTAACATAATTAGGCTGAATCAGAAATTTTGATAGAATTTTCAACAGTTTCTCATTTCTCAACCAAAAAAAGTTCTAGCGAATTCCCTTCACATAGCGAAATTTTAATTCGAACAATTTGATCGTCTCTGACGTAGAATCATTTTGAGTGTAGAGTCTTAATCGATTTCGCCTGAAACTAATTGTAAGATGAGATTAAACGAAGTGACGAAGTCCGCAATTAGAGCGTGTTGCAACAACGTTGAGGTTCACGCCACGCTCCCACGTGACAAAAAGGTCGATTATCTGGAAACATATTTGGGAAAAAACCTTTCGGGATTGATGTTTCAAAAATCATGATTAGAAAAACTGGTGAATTGTGCGAAAAACGAAGTAAATTGGTGGAGATCGTGCAGCAATAGCTCTTGGCGGACTAGCTTTTACATGTTATATTTCTAGAGCGCGCACAAGTGCGCTCCATTGCACTGTCTTTTCCTTTTCGAAATTCATTCGTTTTCAGTGTATTTTCATTGCTTTTTCTTTGATTTTTCTTCATTTCCTTTCATTTTCTTGTCAATTCGGACATTTTTACTTCTTTTTTTGTCCTTGTATTATTAAATCATAATTTCATAGTAGAATTCCCATTAAATCTTTAGATATTTGGTCTTTTAGTATTCTTTAGTCACTATCTTTCTCTTTCGTCATTTCTCTCAACATTTATTGTCTTTTGGCAGGTTTCTGAGTCATTTCAATGTAATTTCACTTACCTTTCTACTTGGATTCGTGTGTATCCGGCTAAATGGTGTTCGTGATCATGTCATCTGTGGTTGTCCAGCTACTCTTCTTCCTTATTCTTATTGTGCCTTATACTTTTTCGAGCCTTTTCGTCTATGATCTGTCTGATTTCAGCTTGCGGCAACATCAGTAGGTTGTGCGGGTTGCGTCAGTGTCTTCAATGCAAACGTAATTGCATCCAAGTCATCGGTAAGTCTTTTTAATTCCATGTTTTTCTCTGATTGTATTTCTCTGATTCTTTCTTTTCATGTCCTTTTCCCTCTTCATGTCTTATCATATTGATCTTAGTCTTTTAATAAAATTTAAAAATCATGAAACCAATAATGTGTTATATTTGTCTTATCGTACACCTGAATGAAATTCGGTGGAAAAACCAAATTTTCAGAAACTTGGAGTGTTGTGGATCTTTTATCAGTCAGTGATACTGGCAGTGGGTCAGTGTCTTCATTTGGCGAAATGCCTCTTTTTGCTTAACGGAATTTTTTCGGGCCGGGGTCTTAAATCAGTCGATGTCACCATGTTGCAAAGTCACTTCATATGAATCTCATTGGGTCCGGGCAGTCTTTGAGTCGTATCCTTATCAATGGATGTTCTATCGATTGAAAAATACTGACAGACAAAAAAGTAAATCTAAATCATGTTGGGCAAAATTAAAATGTTTACTTCCAAAAAAGAAACAGCGAAGAAGATTCATTGCGGGAGGAGGCCTTCGATCTTCTGAAAATCGCATACTTTTAGTTTCAATTTTAGATTATTTAATTACCTTTCCGCCCAAATCGAATAGCAGCTGGTACGCCCCGGATCCCAAAATCAAACAACTGGCGACATTTTCTTTCGCTTCCCAAGTAAGGAGCACGAACAAAGAGATGAATGCGGCAACAATGGCGGCAGCAGTTTCCACGAAAATGGCGTTGATGTTCACCTCGGGTGCTGCACATGTGTTTGAAAGATGAATTTCATCAATTCCTGAAAAATGTATAGACTGATTTTATGAAATAATTTAACCTGATAAAACGGCGAGAAGTATTCCGGAAAACAGTCCTCTCGATGTGAACAGAATCGTGCCGAAAATTGAGCGAAAAAGAATCAGGACGATGCCCTTCGCCCTTTCTCTGTTTCCCAATAAATCATAAAGTAGCTTTGCCGTTTGCTTTGCTGCGAGCGGACAGAGTACATACCTATTGAATTTAAAAAAAAATCACTGTTTAAACATTTTCATACGTTGTATTCCAGAAGCTCACGGCGCTGAAAAGTTCTTCTGGATCTCGGCAGAGCCAGTAGGCCATCAAAATAAAATGTCCTTGTGTTCCAACCATTGATAATATGGTTGGGAACAACTTGCTCAGTTTTTCGTATTTCGGAGACTCCATCACGATCAATCTGAAAACAGCAAAATTGCAACAAAATTTGGATACTGTAAACAGCGGAACAGGTTTTTTGGTGGTTGATAACATTTCAATGGAGCGCATTTGCCACTGATGAGAAGTGTCCTTTCTGAATCAACGCCGTCTTCTCTTCGCTTATAGTCTGTGGTGCCATATATAATATATACAATTCTTCGAAAAGTGGTGTACAGTACCAATAGATTTTTTCCACTTCTGCAAGCAGAATCCTCTTCGGAATTCATTATGATGCACAGTGGAGCACATCCAAAATCCTTGAGCTCCGAATCAGAAATCGTCGTGTCTGCGTGTCTGCTGCATCTATCAATGAGACTTTAACTGGTTGAATAATGGATTTATTTCTTAATCCTCTGAAATTTCAAGTTCATTGCGGTCTCCCGACAAAAATTTTGTGGTAAGTTGATGGCACCCGACTGTTCATTCCAGTCCGCTAACATTATCAATTTCTAAAGAATTTCTGAAAAATTGTAAAACAAGTGTAACTTTCAGATGTATTCAATAGGTTTTCTATTTCCGTAAGCTTTATTTGCTGCTCGTAATGACCGTCTCACCACGAAGGAGGCGGTGGAGCGAGAGAAGGAGAGAGAGTGGAGGGCGCAGAGAAATAGGAAAACCGCTTGGGCAGCCATGGCTTACTGTAGTCGAGATTTCGACTTCCAGTATCCGAATTCCATCGTTCTTAGATTTTTGTGTCCTATTATATCGACACCGCGGTGTTTCTAATCGCGATTTCCGGAATTTGTTCTCCATATCCATTTTCATTTCTGAGATTCTCAAAGTTGATGTTCAATTGTGACGTTGGGTCTCACCCCAGATTTGGAGACCATGCTAGAATGGGCGGCGCTTATTTTTGAAAAAATCCAGAAAGATAATATCAGATTCAAACGAAGTGGCGATTTCTGTATTTAGACCGTGTTTAGGTTCCCGTCACGATTTAGATTACGGTAACATTCATTTTGGCTGTGCAAAACATTTTTATTGAATTTTTCGATGAAAAAACCGTTTTTCTTCGGATTTTGTCGGTTTTTTTTGTGCAAAAAGCTTTAAAAAAGCAATTAGATAGATTTAAATTCATATTCCAGTTTATTTTCACCGATTTCTCTACTTTTTTGTCCTTTCCTGAAAAAAACGAGTTAAACCGACAAAAAAGGAGAGTAATCAATGCAAATAATTTGGAAAATATATATGCTTGCTTTTCTCAAAGCTTTTTGCAAAAAAAACTGAAAAAAAAACTTGAAGAAAAACGGTTTTTTCGTCGAAAAATTCAATAAAAATGCTTCTCACAGCCAAATTGAGTGTTACCGTAATCTAAATCGTGGCGGGAACCTAAACACGGTCTAAATACAGACATCGCCACTTCGTTTGAATCTCATAATAGCTTTCTTTTGTTTTTTAAAAGCGAACGTGGAATTTCCATGTCTTACATAAATTTTTTTCAAAAAACCACCCAGATCACCGTAGCTTCATAACCCAGTGTCATGTTTGAAAATCGCTCTGCATATTTGGAAAGTTTGGCAGAAATCTCTGTGAGACCAGCCGCATTGCGGTCGCGTCGCGCCTTGCAATTGAAAGTTAATTTGAATTCTGGACAATATCTGGACGCCTCCAGGAGTCCTGCCGGACGCCCGTCCAGCTGGAGTCCCGGCGCGTTTGCAGAGTTGCATAATCAAGACACTTTTTGCCAGCAAACAATATTTTCTAACTCAGCTGCCACTAGTGGCTTTACCGAGCTTTACCGAGTTTTTGTAGTACTCGGGCACCCCGATATTTCGCAACGCGACGTTTCGCAACATTCCCGAGTTCCGCAACTCTCCACTTCGCAACTATAACGTTTCGCAACTTCCCATTCCGCAACTGAAACGCAACTCCAAATGTCACGACAAATATTATGCGTTCCCGAAATTGCAAGAGTTGAGATTCGAACGCGGCATTGTGTCCCGCCGCGACATTCTTCTTTTTTTTTGAACTAATGTAGAATCCACCGTAGTTTGTTAAATAACAATGAAAGTCGTGGTGGGACGCAATGTCGCGTTTGAATCTCAACTCTAGCGATTTCGGGAACGCATAAGATTTTTTCTACAGATTTTGGGATTTGAAGTTTGAAAGAACATTTTGAAGAGAAACAGTTTGAGTTGCCAAACGTAAAAGTTGCGAAACGTTACTATTGGGAAACGTCGCGTTGCGAAACATCGGGGTCTCCGCTCTCCGGAAATTTTCTCATTTTATTTTCACTTTCATTGATAAAACAACAGTTGAAGAAATAATTGGTCCTTGAGGGCTACACGAAGATCACGGCGAAACCCGACAAGTTACCTTAGTTTTTTGGTCTATTCTTTTAAAAAAATTCTTTAGTAAATGTTTGGTTTCTTTTTTTGGTTTACTTGTTCTTGTATAATATTTTTTAGAGAGTGCATGGAGGAAAAGTGAATTCTCAACAAGCAGTTTTGCAATCGCTGCGAGACCCATCCGATGTCCAGGTTTCCCTGGTCATTCCCATTTCAGCTCCTCCATAATTCAACGAGCACTTGTCTTCTTGCCGCTTCTCATCATCCTTCCCATTCCACTCATTTCCCATCCACTTCTCCCCTCAAATCCCATAAAACCGTTGTTAGTGATCCGGCCGAGAGTCAAATCTTCTGCTGCCTCGAGTGCACCTGACAGCGCCAATAATTCATCCGGGAATCGAAAAAACATCGATCGTAAATCGGCCAGGACACACACTCGGAGCGGACAGCTGTCGCTGGCTCCACCGAGAGACCGCTTTGATGTCCCGCACCGAAATGCTCATCGCCGCGCACTTTTTTGTGATACCTGACCACCCATCAGGTTACATCTTCAAAGAGTTGACTTGTGGCGGGTGAAGACAGATTGCTCTGGGAAAATGGGTCTCGCCGCGAACATTATTCGGATTACTGTAACTTTCCATCAAAACACAACTTCCGAATCCTCTTTTTTTCTATTTTCTGCTGTTTACCAGACGATTTACCGGCCGCCAAATGATTGGTAATCTTTTGGTAAATACCGTTTCTCGCTTCCACTTCTACCCGACTAATTTCGCTTCCAAGATGTAGTTTTTCTCGCTTTTCTCGCTTTTCTCGCTTTTCTCCCTTTTTCTTCTTGTTTTTTCTCAAAGGAGGGTATCTGGAAAAAAAAAGAAATTTAAAATTGATGTTTCCATCTTCTGTTTCTCGTTCCCTTTTTTCCAGCCATTCGAATGGATTTTCATGAATCGTTAACTCTGTTTCCTTTTCAAAATGTTCGTCTTCTTCTCCTCGACGAACATTTCCTCTTCTTCTTCTAATAATCCCGCTGGTAATTTGTCATTTTGCACCGCCGACGGATTACTCGAAAAAGAGAGAAAAAGTGCCGCCGGTTTGTCGCGGGGATTTGTTAGACACTGATTGATGCGTTTTTTGAACCGATTACTGTAAAATACATGCATGTCCTTGAGCAACTTTTGGTAATTCTTGAGTATTTCCATCCGAATCTTTCTTTTTCAATTCGAATCTTTCATTGTCGTCGGCACCGCCTATTTGGGATACCCTTTCGGTGCAAGACCCTGTGACTAAATCTGCTATGCGCCTTTAATGTTACCGTATGTTTTCATTGTTAATTTTTCGTTTTTCTTCCAAATTCTCGAGAGTTCCAACTATTTTCCCGTTTCCGTCATCCGAAAAAGGCGTGAAAATCTTCAGAATCTTCGTCAGAAATTGTATATTT
>LR575973.1:0-14445 GCA_900536345.3 Caenorhabditis sp. 39 LS-2015 | reverse complement strand
AGTTCAAATCGAAAATCCAATTTTTTTTTTAATTTTTCAAAAAAATCAGAAATTGGATATTAAATTGTTGGCATAATAAAAATTAAAATTTTGAAAAAACAATTTTTTAAAAATTTTAATGCGAAACTTTGAAATTAATTTTTTTGTTTTGAAAAAATTGAAAATATTCATTCTTAAATAAATACACAGGATACACCCACTCCACCCATTTCCTTCCAAAAAAAAATCCACCGTAACCCCCTCTTCTTATCAATCACTTTCCATCAGCAATAAATAAATCCTTCCACGCGTGGCGGCTCCTAAATGTAACACGTTGTAAACATATCGGCTTATAGCATAAGGCGCTCTTCTCTTCTCACACGGATGGATTATCCTTATCCCCCTTCCCCCCTCCGTGCCCCCTCGGAGGGATAAGTGGAAGGAGGAATTGGTGACTGACCACCACTTCAATTGATGACTTACACATCCCCAAACATACCCACGGACGGATCGGACCAGCTGTACCCTTGTACATACTATTTATCATTCCCACTCTCTCCCTTCGTCAGAAGTTAAGGGGGAGGGGGAGAAGGGGGCTAATGGAATTTTTAAATTTTTAAAATTGTAAGAATTCCGTTAATTGATAATGGGATGTCCAAAATGCCACACCTCTATCAGTCACGAAAAATAAATGATAAACAACTCACAAATGCCCTTGACGACGGTCGCATCGAAATGCTTCAGAATCTCCTCACACTTCCGACGAACCGCTTCTGAAGTGCCTTGAAGCACGGCGACTTCCACTCCGGACAGGTTCGATTCGAGTTTGGCGCGTTTCAGAGGTACCGGAGCGACTGAAAATGGAGCTCTTCATATTTTGTTGTGTAAAAATTGGTTTTTCTAGGCTTTGGAAAAGAAAAAACAGTGCATTTTTTCCTTGTTCGTTTTAATAAATTTTTTTCTAAAAAAAAAAACCAATTTACCATTTTTAATTTTTTTAAAAATATTATGCGTATATGAGAATCTAACTAGGAAATCTTTTATACGAAGGTTGGAATTTTGAAAAACGGACTTCACAGATCGATAGAGCGTCCTTCAATTAGTATATTTCCGTTTTCAAAACCTGCTAAATATCATTTTGAGACACTGTCCCACCGTGCCAAAGTGTCCATTTTCACTAAATTTGCTCAAAATTCAGTAAAAAACACTATAAATTCAAAAAATTCAAAAATTCAAAATGATATTTAGCAGGTTTTGAAAACGGAAATATAGTAATTCGAGGACGCTCTATCGATCTGTGAAGTCCGTTTTTCAAAATTCCAACCTTCGTATAAAAGGTTCCCTTGTAAGAGTTGAGATTCTAACGTGGCGCGGATCCTGCCTGCTACGACTTTTTTTTTGAACAAAAAACCAAAACGTGAAAAGGCGCGATGCCGCGTTCGAATCCTCAAGAGTTGTTTCTTGCGACATCAGCTACCTCTGTGCAAAATTTCAGCCATTTCTAAAACCTACCAAAAACGGTTCCCTTGAGAGAAAAAAAGTACCAACCTTGCTGCACAGCCTTCCTCGTAATTCTCTCCACTTTCATCGGATCCGGCTTCTTTTCTTCCGAATCTTCAGCATCACTGGCGCCTTCGTTATCACCTAATTTGCATTCTTGGACTTTCTGAATTTTTAAAAAAATATTTTCGTTACCAAAATTCCCAAAAAATCCAACTCACTGTCGCATAATCCGAGAAATCTTCCCACGTGTTGATCTGATCAATCGGTTTGTCAAATCTCCACTCTCGCATCACCGGATCGACCAATTTTCCATTTCGCACTCCGTTTGATGTGATTTTTATGACCTAAACATGGAGGGTTTTCTCAAATTATTTTAAAAAATCCAAGGACCTGCCAGCGATCAAAATCCACATATCCTCCTTCGGATTTCGGGATATTTTTCGGCGTTTTTCCATAGAAAGTGAGTTCCTCGGGAGCTTCTTCCATTAATTGGCCACATTCGAGACGGATCGCTTCGCGGATTTCGTCTCGGAGACCGTACGATACGGAAAGGCAGTATTTGAAATTGCCGGGAACTGGAGAATTATTTTTAAAAATTAAAATTGATTTCTCGGGTTAAATTTCGATTTTTTGAATTAAAACGTCTTTAAATTAGAAAAAATTATGTATAAACTACCCGGATCATACGCTGCGAATCGATAAAGTGTCCGTCCGTCGCGTCCGGCTCTTGGCAAAATTGCCACTAGCGCCAGATCCAGATCGCAGTCTTTCGATGCCGACGGTTTCAGTTTGAACCAGCCGTTTGCAGCGCTTCTGAACAATTGGAAAGTGAACAGTGTTGAACCAGCCGTCTGTTTCTCGGGCATTTTGAATTTTGAATAATTTATTATCAATTTTCAACAAAAAAACCACATTCTTCCTCACTGTCAGCTAATTCTCGGATTCATTTTTTATTTTTTGAATTTTTTTATATTCCATTTCAAACGAATTTGTAAAAACAGTCGATTTACTAGTCCATTTGTTGTTTAACATTTATTTCAAAAAATAACTTCTCTAAAATTTTTTTTGAAAGGTCCCAAACCGGACAGAAGTAGGGTAGTATCAAAATTCTATATGGTTAGGGTTCGCAGGGTTCCCCGGAAATTCCGAATTATTTTGAAAATTGATTAGGGTACCACTCGATGATTGTGAAAAATCCTGAAAAGGCGGTATCCTGAGTCAAAAAATAAAAACTGAAATTTTTTTTTCAAAACATCGTTAGGGTCCCTCAAAATGGTCAATTTTTCCAACAACCCCTCCACTAAACCGACTATCCTTCCTACCTCTGGTGGACTCCCCACTTCGAATAGTCTTATTGACAGCTATCTACACATATCTA
The DNA here is from genome assembly GCA_900536345.3 of Caenorhabditis sp. 39 LS-2015. Lineage (NCBI taxonomy): Eukaryota > Metazoa > Nematoda > Chromadorea > Rhabditida > Rhabditidae > Caenorhabditis > Caenorhabditis waitukubuli. The sequence goes on along the minus strand of LR575973.1, from coordinate 11,585 downwards.
CACATTAGCACCTTTCCACGTGTCAAACATTTTCAGAATCTGACAACCAGCTGTCATTTGTCAATCATAATAATAGTGTACATACACATGTGCAGGCTCTTAACCAATTATCACCCCGAACAGACACCTGTTTGGGTCACTCCGCCTTCTCACCTACACATTGACTTAGTATGTTAGATGAGGGATAGTTTCATTCATTCATGTCTTCGGCTAGCTGTTAGGTGTTATAATCTAGCAGGTCCACATCTAACATGCAGTCGGTTATCCTTTTTTTCCATAATTTTAATTCTTTAATAATTTAAAGTTGTTAATAATTTTAACTTTTTTATAATTTAACTTATTAAATAATTCTAATTTGTTAAAATATTAAGTTTTTAATAATTTCAATTTGTTAATAATTTTAATTTTTTAATAATTTTGATCTGTTAATATTTTTAATTTATAATAAATTTAACTCCCATATAATTTTAACACTTTAATAATTTTAATAACTTAAATACACGGCTGGATTTCTCAGATACATCGCTCTTGACCTTGTTAAATAGTCAACCAAACGGAACGAACAGTTCAAATTTTTTCGCAGGACTTATTTGCTCAATTTAATTTTTAAAAATCCCATAATTTCTCACCTCTGCCCCTTCAAATAAACACTATCCGCCCGTTTCACCACTATTCCCTCCTCGTTGTTCGACATGGCGATCTCGAAGAACTTTTGAATGTCTTCTCTGGAAAAAATAAAAATAAAAAAAACCAAAAATATATAGGTCTCACTTCTTGCTGCCCTCTTCATGTTTCGCGACAAAAATCGTGTCTTCGCTCTGTTTTTTCAGCGGTGCCAATTGTAGCATTTGGAGTCTGGAAAATAATTATTTAAATATTTTTAATTTAATATTTCCAGAAAACAGCACCTCTGATGAAGTGGAGCTCCGAACAACGGCTTGCCATTGAGGTAGAGCAAATCGAATAGGACGACAGCTTAAATTTTATCATTAAATTTTTGAAATTTAAATTTGAAATCAAATTATTATTCGCTCGTGATTGTGAGATCATAAGAGGTGAGATTGACACGAAAAATGCGATTTTCATCCGTTCCCGATGATTTTTTATCGAGTTTTAGTTAAATTTGAATTTAAATAAGCCGGAAACCATTGAAAATTGGATAAAAATTGAATTTTTCAAAAAAATAATTGAAAATGAGTTCCCTATTACCGATTACCGAATTAAAAAATTTTGAGGGATTTTTTAGCAACTAAAAATATTAATATAAAATTAAGGTTTTTAAATCGCCAAAGTTAAATATGTTCTCTTAATTTTGACGAAAAAAATAATTTAAATTTTTTTTTCCAAAATTCGCGATTTTCATGAGTTTCTAATGGTTTCTTAGCAATTTTTAGGTAACGCAGTTCTTAAGTTAAATGGAAAAATGTCGGAAAAAAATTTCAAAAAAGCGAAAAAATTGAAAAATGCACAGATTTCTAAAAAAAAAATTTTTTTGAGGGATTTTTTATCAATAAAAAAAATGAAATGGGGGTCTTTGCATTGCCCAAGTCATTTTCTCTTCATTTTGGCGAAAAAAATAATTTCACAATAATGTCAATTTTTTTTTCAAAAAATACGATTTTAATCTGTTCCTGATGAGCTTCTGTCAATTTTCAAAGTAAAATTGATTTAAAAAATGCCGGAAAAAAAAAAATGGAAAACGGCTATTTCAAGATTGAAAATTAAAAAAAAAAATGAATTTTTTTTTCGAAATTTGTTTTTTCAAAATTTTTTTTTTTGGCATTCAGATTATAATTTCCCCTCTCTCAAAAATTCAAAAACAAAACAAAAAATTCTAATTTTAAAAAATCTTACTCAATTGCTGATTATCGTCGGGTTTCACGTGTCGAAATGACAAAACTTGACCGTCTGAAGTGGTAGAAGCGTCGTTGTGACGACCTGGAACATGGAAAAAAAAGAAATTTAAAAAAAAAATTGAAAAAAAATTTAATAAACTCTTCTTACACAACTTCTTCGTCTTCTTATCCCACAGCATCAATTCGCAATTGAAAATGGCCGATTCGCAGTCTTTCGAGAAAAACGAGTGAATCCGGCTGGACAACTTGCCGATCGCCAGGGAAGAGTCGCCGTATTCCTTAATTTTCAGCGATTTTTAAAAAAATCTCAATGAAATAAGGCTACCTTCGAGAAATCATTGTTGTTCCTGGTAAACCAACGGTATTCGTTTCCTTTTTTATGAAGAAGCACATTTTCGCCGTCGAATTTGGTTTGGAGGAAGAACTTGGAGCCACCGTGTTTTTCGATCTGGAAATTTCAATCTTTTTCAATAAAAAAAAAAATATTTTTTCAAAATTTTTATTTTTACTAGCGTTTTTTTTTTTTAATTTTTATTCGGAGAATTTTTTTTGAAATTTTCTTGAAATTTTGTGTTTTTCGATCTGGAAAATTGCGGTGATTTTCAATTTTTCTTTTTTTTTTCTTGAATATTTAATTGCAAAAGTTGATTTAAAAATTCGACTTATTTTTTTAATTTGTTAATATTTAAATAAGTTTATTTTATTTGAAAAAAATTAAAATAAATCATTAATTTTTATTGAAAACTGCATTTTTTTATTTAAAAATTAATATTTCAGTATTTAGAATTTCTTCAAATTTATAAAAAAATATTCATTTTTCATTTTTCAATTTTAATTTTAATTTATAATATTTAAATTTTTTCAAATATTTTTTTTCTTTCAATTTTTTTTAATTAAATTTTTTTTTTTTTTCAAATTATTTCAAATTTTAAATACTTAAATTGAAAATTGTTTTTTCTAAAAAAAAAAAATTTTTAATACAAATTAAATAAATTTTCCGTTTCAAGAATCAACTGAATTTCTTGAAAATCTCGTTTTTTTTCATTTTCTTAAATTTAATAAATTTCAAAAACTCACACTAGCATACCAGTCACCTCTCTTCTGCTTCTGAAGCAACATTGGTGTCCAAATTCGGAAAAGATGTTCATCAGAATCCACGTCATCACCTCCCGCCGCATCCGTCGAATTGCTCTCATTGCCTTTCGCAATTCTCCCGACCAAAACCGTTTCCAAATCGTGAGTTTCGTCCCAAATTGCACACGAATCCGGTCCAACCCAATCCAGAATTTTGTTCGTCGGCACTCTGAGCGCTGATTCGACGTTTTTCAGAATTATGTTGAAGATCCACTCGAGCTCGTCTTCTGAACAGTTTTTCACCAGTTTTTGGATGGCTTCGCGTTCTGGAAATGAAATGGAAATAAAATTTAGAAATTTAAAAATTTGAAAAAAATTGAAAAAAAAGTTTTTAATTCAAAAATTTGAAAAAAAAATAGAAAATTAAAAATATAATCTTAATTTAAAAAATTCAAATAGAACTTTTAAAAAAATTGTTTTTAATTTAAAAAATAAAAATAGAAATTTAAAAATTAATTTTCCAATTTTCCAAAAAATATTTGAATTTTCCGGATTTTTTGACTCAAAAATTCCAAAAAAATTTTTTCATTTTCCTCAATTTTTCCCAAAAAACTCACTCTCTTTCTCGTCTTTCCCATTCGCCAGCAAGTCCAAAATCCGATTGATCTCTCCAATTTTCAAAATCCCTGATTCGTCATCATCCGATCGATATTCTTCGGAAATTTTTTCAGCTAATTGACGGGAAGCGGTGGTTGGCTGGAAAAGAAGAAAAATTGAATTTTTAATTCGAAAAATATTGAAATTAAAATGAAATCGATTTTTGAAAAGGTAAATAATTTTTATTTTTTGATTGTAAAAAAAATAATTTAAACTTCTCTGAATTCAAAAAACAGAATTAAATAATTTAAATGTTTCCGTATTTAAAAAAAAATTAATTAAAAATTTGAAATTCAATATAAAAAATAAATAAGTTTGCGTCTGAAAATTTTTTTTATGTCGAAATTAATTTTTTTATTCAAAATATTTATTCTTAAATTTTTTGAATTATTTTAAAATTTCAGAATTTAAAATTAAATTTCAATGAAATATTTAAATAATCAAAAAAAAATTTAAATTTTTAGCAGAAATTTTAATTTTTTAAATTTTTTTCAAACATTAAAATTCAAAATAACAAAAATAAAATAAAATTCTTTAAAAAAATTTCCTCAAATTAAAAAAATTAATTTTTCGAAATAATTTTGAAATTTGAATTTTTTTTTTTTTTTGAATTTTGAAATTTTTTTTTGATTATTTTCAAAATGAAAATTTCAAATTTGAAGCCAAGACTAAAACATTTTTGAATAGTTTAAAAAAATTTAAAACACTACGTAAAATTTAAATTTTCAAATAAATTAATTCATAAAAAAAATTAATTTTCAAATTTTAATTTTTCTTTTAATTTATTTAATTTTATATTATATTTATAATAATTATAATTTATAATATTTATAATATTTATATATATATATATATTATATTTATAATTAATTTTAAATTTTCAGTCAATAATTCAATTTTTTCAATTAAATATAAAATCAATTTTAATTTAATTTTCAAAGAAATAAATTCAAAAATCCTCACCTCTTTCGAGATCTCCTTCAAATAGTCCGCCCGTACATCATGGAACATTTTGGCCATGAACCCGGCCAATTTCACCGGTCCCCAGTCGAATTTTCGTTTCTTCTCGTGATCCGAGACGAAAATTCTCAAAATCCCAAACATTTCCGCCGGATTTTCGCCTTAAACAATTATTTTTTAATTTTCATAATTTTTTTTTCAATTTTTCAATCAAAAATCCCCACATTTCGCTTTCCAGGCCTCGAATTGCTTCTGAAACGCGACTTGTTTGGTTTTCAAGTTGGATGTCCGTCGGATTTTGTTGAAAACGTTGACGACGTCGTCGAAGAGCACCTCGGCCGACATCTTCTAGAATTTTTTTGTTTTATTTTGGGAAAAATAGAAATCGAGAGGAATATGAAGCGGCGGAACTCAGAAAATGGGAAATTCAGAAAATATGCACAAAATCAGTCAGGAATTGATGTGGGGATCAGGAAATCAGGATCAGGAAAACCAGAAAAAAACGAAAAATCGATAATCCAGTTCAGTTCGAGTTCAGCTTCACTTCTCATGCTCCGCATGACTTCCGGGTCCTTTCTGCTCGACGTGTCCGCGACAATGACCAGTTTCACAGTCGGAATCCTCGTCAGAGCTCGAATCTTGCCAATTCTTCGGTTTCTTGAAGATACAGCAGCACTTGCTTTTCTTCTTTCCCATTCCCTCATTGTCAACGGTTTCCGTAGCCCAGACGACGTGCCGACGCTCAGAAGTTGCGGGTTGAGTGGCGTTCTGGCCGAGATGAAGGACGAGATGCTCTTGTTGAGGCGGAGCGACGGTTTCTGTGACGGTAGTGGTGCCGGTGCTAGAGCTAGTAGCTTGCTGACTCATTTCTCGCTGGAATACGTATAAAAATTGAGAATTTCAGGGGAAAAACGGGAAAATCGATAAACCACGTGAAATTCGCGATTTATATCGGAATTTTCATGTGAATATGGGTAACAACAAGTTTAAAAGCAGAAAAAAACAATAAAAAGCAAAAATAATCACCAGTTCAAGAGAAAATAACGAAATCTACAGCCTGAAATCGAAAATTTCGAAATTCACATTTTTCGGTTTTTTGTTTTCACAGAATTTTTACAGCGTTTTCTTTGAATTTGTAAAAAAAATGCGTTTATTTTCAAAATATTAACAATTAAAACCAAAAAAAAATCTTAAAAACCACGAAAAACCCGGAAAATCCAAAAGAAACAAAAGAAAAAACAAAAATGCACTTTCGTCCACGAGTACTACACACGCTCTATTTACTCACTGGTCTCACCAAGAATGGCCTAGGAACCCAAATTTTGCCAGCTTAACCGTTCGGCCGTGTACTCCTCTCGGACAATTGAAACTTCCGAAAACATCATTTTTATTGGAAAAATCTGAAAATCTCGAGATTTTTTCGAAATGACGCGAAATTTTCCCGCCGCGCTCGATTATTTGGGCTCGGAAGCCGAAGATTTCGATAAAGCACACCATTTATACCTGAAACCCATGGCTATCATCAAGATTTCAGTGATTTTACCAAAGGCCAGTTGCAAAAATTGTTTTTTCTCTAATTTTTTGGTTTTTAGATGACAGTTCCGGGGCAATCGATTTCCAATTGGGATCTCATGGAGCGATTGAAACGGGCAATCGATCCGATTCAGATGGATTCGATTAAAGTGCGCGAGAGCAACATTGACAGTGTGATTTTCGAAGCCGAGCTGCTTTCAGTGGGTATTATGCAAAAAGTGAGTGATTTTTAGCTTTAAAAACCTGAAAAACACTAATTTCACCTGCAGACAATGAAAATTCTCGACGGTTTCTCGATGAAAGTCTCTGGATTCGCGGAACCGCTAAAAGTGAAGACGAAGGAAGCGAAATTGGATTTTCCTTGCCGTCATGATTGGGATGTTTGGTTTATGAAGAACCAGATTGACGAGAATAAGCCTGGAGAGCGTCCGGACACGGTGTATTTGGCCAAGATCCCGGTGAAATGGTTTAATGTGAGTTTTCATATATTTTTCTATAAATCTGAAGAAAAATTTCAATTTTAGGACGGAAAATCCGATTTACCATCAGAACGTCGTCTTCGCCTTGCCATGGAAGCGTTCGGAACAGTCCGTGCCGTTGATATTCCAATTTGTGACCCATTGAGAACCGCTATGAACTCAAAATTCGCCGGTTTTCGAGAGAAAGGGTTCGGATTGGGACAAGTGAGCGTTTTTTAAGTTAAAACTAATAAAAAAAAATTTTAGGACGTTTTCTTCGAAGCGTACGTGCAATATATGGAATACAAGGGCTTCGCCACTGCAATGGACTCACTTCGCAATCGAAAATGGGCGAAACGGATTGATGGGCGGTTCTATCAGGCTAATATAAAGGTATTTTTGATTTTTCGATAGGAAACCCAAAAAAAATTATATAATTTAATTTTAAAAAATCAATTTTTTCATTTATCATTTTAAAAAGATTCAAAAAAAATCCAAAAAACCCCCATAATTGCTGAAATATTGCATACTTCCCTCTCGCATCTTCTTCATCTTGCGTCGCCACTCTGCAGGTAAAAATTAATAATTTTAAGTTCAAAAATTATGAAAAAACTCGATTTCCAGGTGGATTTCGATCGGACACGTCATCTGAGTGAAGTGCTGATCGCTAAACGAGCCGAGGAACGACGACGAATCGAAAGTGAACGGTTAAGGAAGGAGGAGGAGGAAATGAACGCAAAGTTGGTGGTTTTTTGGAGGGGGAAATAAAAAAAATGAAAGATTGAATTTTTTCAATTTTTAAAATTAAAATTCGAGAAAAAACTGGAAAATTAAATTTTTTTTTACCCTGAAATTTAAAATTTTCAAATTCCAATTTCAGACGCCAAGAAGAGCTGCGAATCAAGCTCGAACAAGACGAAAAGGACCGTCGGCGAGAGGATAGAGAGAGAAAACGAAGGGAGAAGGTGAGATTTTGTTTTTTAGAGGGTTCTGGGTCTTGCAGCGAAGGGAAAATAAAAAATAGAAATTTTCAACAACAAAAATTGAGATTACCATCTCTTTTTGAATTTTTTGAATTAATTTTAAAAAAAACCCGTTTTTTTTAAATTTTTGTGAAAAAAGTTTAAAATTTTTTTTTTCGAAAATTAAATAAAAACACGGTGGAATCAAGATTTTTTTCATTTTTTACACTTTATGATTTTTGCGTTTTTTTTCCATTTTCACTGAAAAAATGGCAAAAGCGATTTAAAAAAGATGAAAATTATATTTTTGAAAATTTTTTTTTTAGAAATGTTTGGTCTAAAAACGAAGAGAAAAGCCCAGTTTAATTTTTTTTCAAAAACAAAAAAAATCCTTATTTTTTTCTAATTTTCATGATTTTTCGATTTTTAAATTTTCAGTTTTTTTTTTTAATTTATTGTGAAAAAAAATCCATCAAAATTATTTTTTGCTAAAAATTGTTTGCCAATTTTTATGACTTTCTAGGCTTTTTCAATTTTTTTAAAACCCATTTTTCATTCAAATTCACCGGAAAAAAATTATTTTCTTTTTCCAGAGAGAACAAGAACGAATCGCAGAGGAGGAGAAGCGTCGGCTGGAAAAAGAGCGTCTAGAGCTGGAAAATCAAGCGAAAGAGGACAGAAGAATCGAAGGAATTCGACTTTTGAAGTTTCTCTTCGAGAAAATCGACGAAAGAGAAGCGAGACGGAAGCGGAAAGAGGAGGACAAGCTGCGAGAGGAACTCAGCAAGATCAGAGAACTGGAAGATCAGCCGGTGGAACAGGAAGACGCGTTGAGGAACGCGCTGCTGAAACAAAGAGAGTTGAGGATGAGAGAACGGCTGAAGGAGAAGATGAAGACGACGGAGAGGAAGAAGAAGGAAATGAAGAAGGAGAAGAGGAGGAAACGGAAGGAGAAGAACGCCGGAAAGAGGAAGAGCCAGAGACATGATTGTGAGTTTTTTGTTGGATTTAAAAATTAAAATTGAATTTATTGAAGAAAAATTAAAAATAAATGAAAATCAAATTTTTTTAAAAAAAATGGAAAAAAAAGTTTTTTTGAGCAAAATTCTTATCAAAATTTAATTTTTTTTTTATCAATTCAAAAATAAAATTTAAATTTTCCTGATTTTCAAATTTTTTTGAATTCCGGAATTTGAATTTTTTCAAAATTCATTTTTAAGATTTTTTTGAAATTAAAATTCCTTTTTTCGCTGTTCTCATTTTTTTTCTGCAAAAATATGAACTTCAAAAATTAAATTTAAATTTAGAAAGTGAAAATCAACTTTTTTTGGAAAAATTGGCAAATATTTTGAAAAAAAAATGATTTTTTTTGGGTTTTTTGAAAAAATTTTGAAATTTCGTTTTTGAATTTTTTTTTTAAAAGTTGAATCAATTTTGATTTTTTTTTACATTTTTAGATCAGTTTTTAATATTTTAAATATAATTCAATTTAATAAGAAATTAATTTAAAAATTTTAAATTTAAAAAAAAGTTTTTAATTTAAATTAAACAATTGGCAAAAATCCCATCCATTTTTTTGTTATTAATTGTTTAATTCAATCAGTAAGAATTGATTTTTTATAATATAATTCGTAAATTTTGAAATAAAACAGGAACGAAACAAAAAAATCGTAAAAAAACACAAAAAAAATGTGACATTTTTTTCATTGAAAATCGAGTTTTTTCCAAATTAATTTCCCAATTTTTCCAGCGTCCACCTCATCATCCGAAAATTCTGACGACGGCTCGTCCTCATCATCCCCCTCATCTTCTGAATCCTCCTCGGCATCAGAATCCGATCGTCATCGTCGAAAACGTCACCACCATCACCACTCCTCTTCTTCATCCCGCCGCAGGCACACTGAATCCGTGAAAAATCGGAGATATTGAGAAATTTTTTTTTTTTCAATTTTTTGTAATTTTTGTTGCTATTTATTATCAAACCTAATTTATTCTTTCATTCACTTAATCTAAAAAATTGAAAAAAACATACATCCCGGATTTTCAAAAAAAAAAAGGAAAAATCGATCATCAATTTCGGTGTACTGGTTTCATTTGTTCGGCAATTTTAAGTATTTATTACTTGTATTTTTTTTTCTATTATTAAAAAATTATTTTTAACAATTATTTGTATTCGGAAAAAAATAAATTTAAACATCATTGTAATTATTTTTTTAATTTTTTAATTTTTCTAAAAATTTTCAAATTGGTTTTTACGCCATAAAAATCTTTTTTTTTTTAATTATTAATTTTTTAATTCAAATTTTTTATTTTTTTATTTTTAGCATGAGTGTACTGAAAAATCGACTAGACCAGGTCACCGAACGGTCAGTTCTATTGCAAGTGTTGAAGGATGTTGAGAAAGTGAGTTTTTGAAGGTTTTTTGAAAAAAAATGAATTTAGGGAATAAAAAAAATTATAAATAAATGAAAGTTAAATTTTTGAAAAAATTGAATTTCTGGATTTTTGAGAAAAAAACACTTTTTCTTTTATTTTATTTTTTTCCTATTTTTTTTGCATTTTTCGAAATAAGTTTGGATTTTTAAAAAAGAAAAAAATAAATAGAAATCTAAAAAAAATCTAAAAAAAAAAAGAAAAAGAATAAATGCACAAAATGAACAAAACGGCCCAAAAATAAAAAATCGATTGATTATCTAAAAACCACTTTGAAATAAATTATGGAAATCTTCTGAAAAAGCAAGAAAATACCCGAAAAACTAGGAAAAAACTCTCAAAATCCGGAAGAAACGCGGAGAAACGGCCATAAAATTGAATTCTAAATTTCTGCGCTTCAAAATTAAAAATTTAAAAAAATTCCACACTAACCTCCCGTAAATCGACATTTTCAGGATCCGAATGAGTATCGATTCGTTGTCGAGCTGTTCATTGAGCATTTGGACCTATTCGGCAAATTTTTGACTGCCCAAGAGGTTTTTTTTTGTTTTTAAATTTTTTTTTAGAATTTCAAATTTTTTTTTGAACTTTTTGAAAATTTGGAAAAAAAATTTTTACAAAATTAATTTTTTTTTAATTTTTAAGAGTAAAGGGTAAAAAAAATTTAATTCAAATTTTCACAAAAAATAAATCTTTGTTTTTTTCTACCGCAGTTCACCTCCCGAATCGAGCCGATCCTCGTCCAGCTAAACCCGCTCCTCGCGATGCCGGCGTTCGCCAAAAAGCTGTCGACACTGAAAACCCACACATTCCGAGACGTAATGACGGTTTTGGGATGGTTGAAATGTTTGACGGAACACCGAATGGCAAATGTCATTGTGGATAGTATTTCGGTTCCGTTAGATGATGGTGAGTGGTTTAATTGGGAATATTTGAAAAAATCAGAGAAAATTGGGCTTGATTATTTTTTTTTTGGATCGGAAGTGGCTAGGTTAAGCTTTAAAAAATTTTCTAGCCGTTGAAAATAATTCAGTTAAATTTAGAAAAATTCCCAAAAAAAAAATGGGAAAATCAAAAAAAAAATTGAGAAAAAATTAAAAAAAATTCAGAGAAAAAAAAGGAAAAATTCTGAAAATGTTTTTGTAAAAGTTTAGAAAAACTTAGAAAAAAATTAGGAAAATTCAGAAATAATTCAAAAAAAAAAAGAATTTTTTTTCAAGGTCGGAATAATAGAAAAAATCAGATTTTTTTAATTCAGAGAAATTTTTTTCAAAAATTTTATAAAAATTTGATAAATGTGAATTTTTTTAATTCTGCAAAAAAAAATTGAAAAATTAGAAACAAAATTAAGAAAATTCAGATAAATTAAATTGGAATTTAGAATAAAATTTTTGAGCCAATTTTAGAAAAAGCAGAAAAATTAAGAAAAAAAAATCGAAAAAATTTTGAAAATTCAGAAATGTTTTTTTGAATTCTGAAAAAACTAGAAAATTTTGAAAAAAAAATAGAAACAAATTCCAGACGAAACAGGCCAACAATTCCATGAATTCACTGTCGCTTCCATCAACATTTCGGAGAAAATTTCGAATTTTCGAGCACTCGCCACTTCGGATGATCATTTGAAGTATATCAGCACGGTTATTTGGGTCGTT
>LR575968.1:0-23029 GCA_900536345.3 Caenorhabditis sp. 39 LS-2015 | reverse complement strand
ACTGGTAATGCTTACGGCAGGTCTGGCGGTCTGACTCTTCTGTTTTCTAGTACTGCCTCGGCAGGACTGGTGCAGTTGGGAAAACGGCCGGGAGACTGGACCCTTTGGAATGGAAAGATCGGGAAGGCGGATGGCTGCGGAGGATGGATGGATCGAGGAAGATGGATGGATCGAGGAAGACGACGACGACGACGACGACGACGACGACGACGACGGAGCAGCCGATGTCTTCCTACCAGTACCATCTAACTTGGTGCTGGGTGATTGGACCATTCCGTTGGGGCTATCTCAACTGGTAATGCTTACGGCAGGTCTGGCGGTCTGACTCTTCTGTTTTCTAGTACTGCCTCGGCAGGACTGGTGCAGTTGGGAAAACGGCCGGGAGACTGGACCCTTTGGAATGGAAAGATCGGGAAGGCGGATGGCTGCGGAGGATGGATGGATCGGGGAAGATGGATGGATCGAGGAAGATGGATGGATCGAGGAAGATGGATGGATCGATTTACAGTGGTTCTATTTACAGTGGCTTTTTCAAATTACAATGGCTCTATCAATTTACAATGGCTTTATCAATTTACATGGCTCTATCAATTTACAATGGCTCTATCACTATATTATGGATCAATCAGTTTCTATTTGCATTGAAAGGTAAGGGCCGATGATGTGGAGGACCAAAATCCGAAGCGGAGGTCTCTTCTTCACGTACTGCACCTCTACGTGGTGAAGAAGATCAACAGCTGAGGCAACTCTGCTGGCCAAGCAGTACATTTTTGGAACAATTTTTGATGATTTTATAATGAAATTCAAAACTGAATAAAGATTTATTTCGATTCACACTAGGCGCTACAAAGTAGTTTCAAAAAGTTCGCAATTTTTCCTGTTCAAATTCTCGATATGTAGACTCAACTTCACACTTTCCAGTATCCAAGTATCCAAGCATATTCCAATTTTTTTCAATTTTTGTTTATAGTTCTATTTAATTTTAATAAATGTATTTATTATATTATTTTCTATATGTTTTTGGAACCAGGAACATCCTGAGAACACCCTGAAAGTTCTCATTTCAAGCCGAAGCTTTGGCTCTCATTTCCCAGTATCTTTGCATTTGAGCAGTCTGCCGTCCTTTCCATTTTAGATTGTCTTTTAAAAAACACCTTCTTCCTGTTGAATACTGCCAATAAACGCAAATTGAATTGGTTTCCGTCAAAAGAAGTGATAAGAGCTCTGCTGATCAAAAAGTACGGGGGCAAAGGTCGAAGATGAAAAATAAGAAAAAAACACAAATTTAGCAAGAAGTAAAAGAAATTCTTTGTACAGTAAATAGATTATAAAACTAGACTGATTGTAAGGGATATCTATGAAATTGATGTATACAAGTTTCAGATTGGTCCTGCCTATTGGTTAAGAAATATGCTCTTTGAAAAATTGATCTTTTGATCATTGCTGATAAAATTTGAGCTCCGGTTTCTAAAAAGTGTTGCAATCAGAAATTCTGTAATTTTTGATGCCATTTTCATTGATAAAACTGAAAATACTGTATAAAAGAGAGCTTGGAATACCGAAAACACAGATCACTTGTCATTGCAGTCATGTTTGTCAAGAGTCTTCTTATTTTGTCTATGGGTTAGTAAAATACATTATTCTTAAGCTTAAATTTCAATTTTCAGTGGTTGCCTATGCTTCCGCAGACTGTCTTCATTGCATTTGTATGAGAGAATCCGGTTGCAAACCGATTGGATGTAATATGGATGTTGGGTCTCTTTCCTGTGGATATTATCAAGTAAATTCATGTTTTTTTTACATCTGTCACCTAAAAATGTCTTGTAGATCAAACTTCCATACTACGAAGATTGCGGAACTCCCGACAGAAAAAGCGGAGAAAATCTTGAGGAAGCTTGGAAAAGATGCGCCAACAACCTGAGCTGTGCCACTAAATGCGTCGAGGTTTGTTTTATGGAACATTTGTTTTTTTGGTTTATAGCTCAATTTTCAGAACTATTACAACCGCTACAAAAGCCAGTGCAATGGACTTGGAATGGGAGCCTGCCAAGTCATGTCTCGTAATCACAATGGTGGACCACGTGGATGCCACAGTTCCGGAACTGTTGGATATTGGAATGGTATTCATAAATGCTGCGGATGTGCTTGAAGTATTGCAGTTTTAAGATTCTTATTGTCGTCTTATTAATCTGAAATAAACATTCAAAAATAACGTATTTGTGTTGTCTTTAATCTGAAGCAGAAACCCATAATTTGCTTTGTAGTTGTAGCTATAACGTTTCGCAACCGTAGAATAGCAATCAGCAAGTTGCGAAATGCTACTTTAAATTGTCATGTATTTGATTATGTTTTCTCTTTTTTTTTCTAAATTTCTCCAGCCCCCCCCCTCCCTCTTCTCCCCAGTTGGATTAAAAGCGAGAGATGCAGAACGGCAGTAGACGCAGACATATCTTCCCATAAAAATATCATGCAACAGCAGGAGAGCGCAGCAAACGGTGGACGACAGAACAGAATAACGGGACACCTTCAACATTGATTTTCTCTCATTTTTCGTATAGCTGTTTTTGGAACGGCATCCCTCCGTTATCCCTTTTGCTATCAGATTCAAAATGACTACAATGAAAATTGTCATGAAACAAAGAGTTGATCGTTTGCCGGCACTCGACAGTGAAGAGGGAAACAAAATGGATTTTATCGAGGACCATCTTGGCGTTGTATGGTACGTAAGTTTGTCGATTTTTGTTGTGAACTTGTGCATTTTGTGCATTTTTCTGCAGGAAACTCGAAGTCTGGACAAAGATGTCCGATTCGGTGCCCATTGTGGCCAATCTTTCGTTTTACCCAACTAGAACCTCAAACAAATTTGAGGGGAACCCAAACATGAATGTGAAAATCAACTGTCGACTGGAAAATTTGTTTGGAGACGTTTTTGAAAAAGAGCTCATCGACAAGGATTGTAATCTTAAGAACGTCAATAACGTCAAACACAATTTTCCACAAACCATTTCCGGGTGCATGGTGGGAAGACGGACGTATTACAGTTTGGAGTACCATGTGGAAATCAGAGGAATCTTCCCGATTTTCTATAAACCAAGAGGCAATGTTATCAGCTTTGCAACAAAAACCGAAGACACTGATCTTGAGCTTCTGATGGGGAAGACTACATTTTTCGTTAACAAAAAGGTATGTACGTTGTTTTATTTTTTTATAAAATTATGCTCAAATATTTTTCAAGATTCTTTGTGACGATTCGTCTTATTTTTCTGGATTGCTCTCCGGGGCATTTGTGGAACGGGGAGATAGACCACTCAGACTACGACAGGATCCATTGGCTTTTCAGGCATACCTTGAAATCATTCACGGAAAGGTTAACATTGACGGTGAGTATCTGCTTGCAAGATCCAAATAGCAATATTACGACACTTCGCTACCACTGAGTCAGCAGGGTTGCGAAATGTCGGGGAAACAACACACTTTCATTTTCCAAAACATGAATTTTTTCTAGATCAAGTCATTGAGCCCCTTGTAATCCTTTCAAACCTGTTGGTCTCAAAACCAGCAACCGATGCTTGCGAATACTTCCTAACCAGAAAAAGCTACCTACCACTGGAGCACAAATTGGAACTGGCAAGAGACTTTGACCTCAAGGAAGTGGAGGTTTGTGGAACCCTTCAGTAAACCATCAAATTAAATTAATTAAATCTTCTCAGAACTTTTGCCTGAAAAAAATGGAAGCCGAGGAAAAAGCCGTTGCCGCATTACATAGATGTGGGTAAAATGAGAAACGTAGATTCAGATGAGTGAACAAAACCTTGTTTTTGAGGTGATAGTCCGCGTCTTGATGATGAGTTTGATTTTCTGTAAGAGAACAATGATTTCACAGTACGTGGACATAAAACGGCTTCGATGCAATTTTTAGAAAATCATAAATTTTATTCTGCATTGATTATCATGTTAAAATATGTATTTTTTCATTGTTTCCCTAACATTTCTCACAAAATCTTACATGTCTAATGCACCATTCTCAGTTTTCCAACATTCTCGTTTCTTCTTCACAATCTTGTTTTTTTGATCTTTTGTATTATTTATATTTTTTTCAGAAACTTTAATCAACTAATCTTAATTTTCCTTTTCATGTTTAATTATTTTTTTCTGTTGATTATCCCAAAATTTCACATGTCCGTTAAAACATTCCCAGTTTTCTAACATCTCAGTTTTATCTCCAGAATCTCAATTTTTGCTCGTTTGCATCATTTGTTCCTGAAATTTCAACATGGAAGGTTTCAACCATTTCAACAAATCAAGTTGAATTTCTTTGTCTGTAAAACTTCCCAACCGTATTGTTATCTGTTGCTCTTTGTGTTTCTTATTATCATTCCTTCCCAAATAAAAAAATCGCTGACGCAAATGGAACTTTTTTTCTCTTTCAAACTTTGTCCCATAAATGTGTATGTAGCCTACTTTCCAAGTCTTGTGTTTATTCAAACTACACACAAACATCATCATCAACTAATTTATGGTGTCTCAATCCGTCTGATCTTTTTGATCCCTCAGCGGAAAGATGAGACAGGGGTATTGATACTGCGCGATATGTTTTCGTATTTCCTGAAAAGTGCGTCTGTCGGCCTACAAACAAACACGGAAAACATCCCGTAAACGTGATTTGTGAAAGGGGGCTTTTGTACTTTTCACATCTTATATTTAGTTTGATAAGAAGATGATTAGAACATGGTGGTTTGCAGGGCGTTATCAGCATGCAAACGTGTTTTTTTCCGGGTATTGCAAGTTCAACGCCATGTTTCACTAATATCAGGGTATTTTAGAGTTTGTGACTTATACAGTTAAATATCTCAATATGTTATCATTGAAATGAGTTGATCAGTATTAGTAGTATCACGTGAAACATAAATGTCTGTAGTATTGTTGTGATTGTAATTGTGATCACTTTTAATTTGGGATTGATCAAGCCACAGAGACGTTGATTTGAATACTTTGTACTTTCTCTAAGATCAAGACCAATCGGCTTAACTGTTAGACGTCTCTTTATATGGAGTTTCGAGCCAGAGGGGGGAGGGGGTTCCATCTGATTTCGTAATAAGGTCACTGATCAAGAACTCAATTCTGTTTCATTTCCGGCAGACAGATCAATGAGCAAATATGAAGAACAAAGACGGCGGTGATAAGAAAAAAGAAAACTCTAAAATGTTTAGGTCTTATAAAGTGCAAAATGGCACAACAAGACGAGGAAGGAAAACATTGTCATAACAATAAGACAAAACAACGTCTGGACCACACTAGATACATTCTCCGGGCTATTTACGCTAATAAAGTACAAAAGATCTACACCATAATCAGGTTTCAAGTAGCCTTAAACAAATCATGATTCTCATCTGTCATTTCCTATCCTTCCCTTTTCTAATTCGGTCCATCAATCCCACCGAACATTGAACCAGTGGTGACCAAGTGACGTGATTAATTCTTGCCTTAAGCAAACGTTCTACAGTAATCACAAAACAAGGCGGAGTCTCGCCGCCATCGATCATACTAGATAGATAGACACACTGTTTCGGACACAAATTCACCATGAATCAGACGAAATTCTCTTCGAATTGTACAGTCTTTCAGGCGTCGCGCGGCAGTGTGGTGTACTGATAAGACCGACGGGCCTTCCTGTCATCTGAAACAAATGCGTGGATGGGTTAGTACCGCCTCTTGAGAAGTGAAAAGCTATAAAATCAGTCGGGTGTACGATCATAACACCCATAAATAAACATCTTTACCACTTTCTTGTAATTTTCCGCTTGGCACTTTAATTTAGTCGATTGGTTTCAGAGGATATGATTGAACAACTGATGGAATTCGCTTGGTTCCTGAAGAACCACGCAGACAATCATCTTCGGGAGCATAGTCCAGTGGTACTAGTTGGTGGAACTCTACTAGCCACTTATATCTTCTTGGAACTTAAACACCGACACCTGGATGAAATTGGTATGTCAGTAGTAAAAAGTCATAGAAATTATGTCTGTATGTAGTCTAATCACTTTGTTTCGCTGATCAGATAACAAACTTCTTGTTTGCAGGCCTTCGCAAACGGGTTATCACTTGGTTTTTTGGCACTGTGAAACGCATCCCATTTGTCAAAAATAGAATTGATGTAAGCCAACAAACCAATCCACAATATCTACAGTACCCCTCCTAGAACGAATTGCAAGGTGTAAAAAATGGAATCGAAGAAGGTCTGAAAGTCGCGATTGCCAATCGACGATACTTCCGTGCTGTTCCTGAAAGATCATTTGCTGTCGAAGAAATTCTAAATATAGCAGAATCTTATGATCGATTGGAAACTCCGCAATACCTTAACGGAAGGGTTTCCGGAGCGGTTTTTAACAGAGAAGAGGATGCCACCGAGAAAAACCTGTACAAGACGATTTTCGGCATGTTCGCTTGGTCCAATCCTCTTTGGCCAAAACTTTTCCCAGGAATTCGGTTGATGGAAGATGAAGTTGTCCGAATGTGCTGCACAATGCTTCATGGAGATGAGAACAGTTGTGGAACTGTTAGTTTCAAAAAAATCTTTGGGTTTTTGAGAGTCTTGTTTCAGATGTCATCTGGAGGTTCTATGTCGATCCTCTTAGCTTGCCTGGCCCATAGAAACCGTCTTCTGAAACGAGGAGAAAAGTATCCTGAAATGTAGGCAACCAAATCTAGTTTTAACGCACATTTGTTTCATTTGAATTTGAATTTCAGGGTCTTACCTTCCACCGCTCATGCTGCATTTTTCAAAGCCGCAGAGTGCTTTAGAATGAAAATTCGGAAAATTCCAGTTGACCCTGAGACCTGCAAAGTTAGCATCATCGCAATGAAAGCCGCAATCAACTCCCGAACCTGTATGCTTGTCGGATCCGCACCAAACTTCCCATATGGATCTATTGATGATATAGAGTCAATCGGAAAGCTCGGCTTGGAATTTGACATTCCAGTTCACGTAGACGCTTGTCTCGGTGGATTCATTCTTCCGTTCTTAGAAGAAGACTACAAGTTTGACTTCCGGGTCCCCGGAGTGTCCTCAATATCCGCAGATACCCATAAATACGGCTTGTCTCCAAAGGGCTCATCAGTGGTGCTGTACCGTGATAAAGAACTTCGTCATAATCAGTATTTCTGCGAGTCGGAGTGGCAAGGAGGGATTTACGCGTCGCCAACTTTAGAGGGGTCTAGAGCTGGGCAAAACATTGCTTTGTGCTGGGCGGCAATGCTTTATCACGCTAAGGAGACGTATGTGGAGAATGCGAACAATGTACGGAATACGACGAGGAAGATTCGGGATGGGTATGTGCCCTGGACATAATTTCCGGACAACAAAGCAAACATTTTCATTTAGGCTTGCAAAAATCCCTGGAATAGTGCTAAACGGTGCGTCGGACGTCTGCATTGTCAGCTGGACAACAACAGATGACGTTCCTCTCTACCGATTCCACAACTACATGAAAAACAAAAAGTGGCAACTGAATGGACTGCAATTCCCATCTGGAGTCCATATAATGGTCACTTTGCTTCATACACAGCCAGGATTGGCGGAAGAGTTTATTGGAGACTGTGCAGAAGCTGTAGACCATGTGAGATCCAACCCAGTGAGCGAATCTGATAAGAATTCTGAAGCTGCGATTTATGGATTCGCCCAGACGATTCCGGATCGAAGCTTGGTGTCGGAATTCACAAATATCTACTTGGATGCGGTGTATACCCTTCCAGAAGATGCTGTATTAATCTGATTCTGTTCATTTCTTTTTTCAATGTTTGTTTGCACATTTTGTAAAATTTTCTTTTCTAGTCCAATCCTCTTTATAAAACAAATCACCAGTCAGCATGTTCTTTGAGATAAGGATTAACCATTGAAACGAATTTAATGAAATAAACTTGTATCATACATCAACCTTATCAGCCATTGAACAACGTCAATTGCCCTTTTTTCAAATACAAAGAACATTTACTGTCTAGGAGAGAAAGATAGAATTTGCAAAAGATCAAATGGCCAAAATACGACTTGTTTTTGTATAGCATTGTGTATTCCTTTTCACCACACACACATTCAGGTCAAAGAAGAATAACTTCCTCATGTTATCAGTGCACTTTTATCTTGGAAAACCCAAGTGACATTGTATTTAATTTTGCTAGGAAGGTAGCAAACACTACTCCACTAAAACAAAGTCCAAGGCTATACAAATGTCAGCCCGAACAGCAAAACGTATGCCAACTATTATCCTCAATATAATTTGCATATTGATACCAAGTAGGACATGTGTGTACAGTGTGGTTTGTGACACAGATATATCCCTTTAATATTCGCTTATCGGCACGTAGACTTTAGTATTCTTCTTTGAAAGACACATCTTTTTGACAGAAGAAGTGATCAGTGGTGATAGAACGCCAAACCGGATCAATCGCGCGGTTGATATGACCTGATGATTTGATCTGGAATGATAAGAAGTGATCTTACGAAAATTTTGCTTCCGAAGCGAAGACATGGAGATTCCTTCAATGCATGTCTGGGACACAGTTGTGGAATACACAAACTATGATATGCAGACCTGTTTAGATTTTATCTTTTTCGCTTTTACAATTAGTAGAAAGAAGAATTATCGAGAGACTACGGAAACTACAAATTGAATGTTTGCCGGGACAAGGAAATGGAATAGTCCAAGAGAATCAAACCCTGCGATAAACAGGAACAGGAACTTATAAGGGGGAGAACGTGGAATTATGTAGAAAAATGAAAAGTGTTCTTCAAAAAAAAAGTTCGAAACGTTTTTCTCACCGCTATTCTCTCTCTCCCTCTTCTCCGATTTCCTCGCCCGCGCCGCACACAACCGCTCATATCAACGTCGTTGCCCTCGCCCACAGATATGACTGCTTGGCGCAATGGTAGCGCGTTCGACTCCAGATCGAAAGGTTGGGCGTTCGATCCGCTCAGTGGTCAAAGTTTTTTCTTGCTGTGAGTGATGGTTTTGACATTGGAAATGCTGTTTTGAACACGGAAATGTGATTTTGAAGCAAATGGTTGAATATTTTTATCTTCAAATTGGTTTTTTCAAGAAAAAAGGAGAGATGTGCTAACTGTTGAATTGTTTATTGATGGATCAATAATACTGGAATAAATTGAGATGCATGTGTGATTTGAGATGAAATGAACATGAAAGTATTATAAGAGGTATAAAGGTTAAATGACCGGACTAAATTGAAATTGGAGAGTTATTGGGAAGAACTTCCGCTGGAGCTTGGTCCCTCACCACTTGGATCCAACTTCAACTTCTTCTCCCTTTCCCCCGGTTTACCATCTTCGTCCACATCCACATCCCTTCCTTCCTCTGTCGATGGTCCCGCGGTGTCCCCGGCAGCAGAAGTAGACTGTCCAGCTGCGGCTTCAGCTGCAGCATCCTCTTTCTTGTACTTGAGAGCAGTTTCGTACACCATGCTGAAATTTTTGCATCAGGCGGTGAAATTTATCCAGCGGAAGGAAGATAACTTACCGCAAGACCTCGTTTCTGGAAATCTTCCGAACCACGGGGCTTGGAGGAATGAACCCCATCAGCTTCTGAATCTGGTCGTCAATATCACTCTGTCTTCTTCGCTCGGCACTAGAAAGTTCCAAATTTCAAAGTAAAATATTTTCCAATAAACTTCACAGTTAAAAAACTCACATTCTACGCCGTTCCCTCTCTGTCTCCTTGCGCTTAGCCGCCTCCTTGACCTTATCGTCTTCGGGCGCCTTCTTCTCCATCTTCACTGTGTTGTGGCTCACAAAAACGAGGAGAATAGCAAAACAAGAGAACGATAAAAAAAAAAATGAATGCTGCTTACGGTTTCCGGGCTCCTTTTATAGCCCTGACCTTGACTCCGCCCACTTTAGTACCATATGCGGGATCTCGAGTTGTTTTGAGGTAGGTGCCGACAAAGGAATACCGCTGTTGCGAAATTTCGAGAACACAAGATGGCGGAGGAAAATATGCTTGGGAGGCGGGTACCGGTAAAGGAATCGGACTTCTGAGAGACTTGGCATAGAGCCAAGTAGCGGTATTTTGAAATAATTCAAAACCCAAGAAAGGAAAACATGCCGGGCGCTGGCAGGGAAATATGCATTGTGGACAACACATTTTTTGGCAGAAAGCCAAGTTTTTTTCAGTTGTGATATTATATAATGATTCAAATACTGTATTCACAGATATCATTCCCATCATGCATTCCTCAATTCATACACCATTGCTCCAATGGTCCACTGCACTTCTTCACCGTCGATCGTTAACGCTGTCTGAAACTTTTTTATCTTTTTTCGTCTAAAAAAAACCACTAAAACTCACTTGGAAGTCGTTCTTTTTCTTGTCAATCATAAATCCGTCATGAAGAACAGATGTGACCCATGCCGCTTTGAAGCATTGATTCTGCAGCCTATCTTCATCGACTCCAGGCCACAAGTTGGTCTGTTGAGATGCCTAAGATGTATTTTTTCTTTGAAAATCTCTTCCGAATTACCTTAAGGTCTGCCCAATCGGTTCCGCAGAATTTCTTGGATTTCTGAGCTACAGTTGCTGGATCATAGGCTCCACCGAGTCCAAGAACCACATGAGTGGAATACCAGTATTCTGAGAAACCAAACATATCCATATTGGATAAAGAAACATTTGGAGCGGGGACATAGCCAAGATAGCAAACTGGGTGGAAGATTTTGCACGTTTTTTGATTCACCATGGTTTTGATAAGTTTCTCTGCATCTGAGAGGCATCCGTCCCAGTTTCCGGTTCCCTAAAGACTCTAGATTGTTTTCTGAACAAATTTTACAGGAAAACTCACAGATCTCAGGTAATTATGTCTTACATCAACTTCCACCAGCTCCCTGTAGTTCTTTGGAAGACAATTGTCTTTTACTATTTTGAAACGGCTGTTTTTCAACTTATCACCAACGAATTCTTCGTACTTTTTGTAGGCTAAACTGTTCTATTTTTTTTGCTTCTGACATTTTTAATATAACTTTGAAAAAAAAATCACCTTCATTTGCACCATATCCCAAAAATGTTGTGGCATAGAGCGAATAGCTGTAGGCTGGCGAAGTAGACTTGTAGCTCAAGTTTATCTAAAAAGAAGTACTTGAATTTTATATCTTTGTTGTCAACTGTCTTACATTAACCACATCATCACTGGAAAACGTGTTATTTGCTGGAAGTTCATAGGCAATTTGCACACTGGCCCCTCCCATTTCCGTCATTGCCACAGTTTTTGGTCGTGTTTCTCGAGTGAACGTATTGTTGTTTTCGTCGGCATTAAAGTTACCTGAAAATACTAGAATTAAAGTTTTGAAACTGTTTCTCACCTAAAATATAATTGACAGATATCCAGTTATAAATTCCTTCCCATCTTCCATCGATAACTTTGATATTGTTAGGATTTACATTTAACGTTGTCATGTTTGGAAGATTGGTCCTTAAATTGTTAAGAACAGCATTTTGTTGGCTGAAAAGTTGATCTATACACGGTATTTTCTAGTAAATTTTGAAACTTACTCTTCCGGAAGAAGACGCATTCCAGCGGTAGCAAAAATGAAAACTGGAGTTGATGGTTGCTGGTTGGCAGGTATATTAGCTTGAGCAAGCTCCAGGAGAGGGGAGATGTAGGCTAAATTTTTTTTTTTCATAAAAAAAAAACAAAATGAGTTAGTTACCTGAAGCGGCGCCAGAATTATTGCCAAAAGTACTAAGCCCTGGAGAAATTTTCTTGACGACAGGGGTGTTATTAGCCAGCACAGGGCTTAGCGTAATAAGGTCAGTGTCTTAATTTTAATATTTATTTCTTTTTAATTTTGAAAGTGCCTACCTGACAACCTAGTCCATGAATACACGTAGACACGTGTTCCAGATGAACCGGCGTCCATGAAAACGCAGTATTTTGCAGAGCTTGCAGACCCGGAAGTATCATTCAAAACAGTCTGTGATTCTGCCAGAACGAATAGCAAAAAATAGCACAGAATCATTACGATTTTGACTTTTCTCTCCGCTGGCCGACCCAAGCAACCCACTGAAACAATTCGTTGCACGGGCTTTGACTAGACCGGATTAGCGATGGAAGTACAAGTACAAGAGTAACCCGATATGACGGAAGTATGATCTTCAACCCGACCCGCGCACCTCTCCCTCCCCGAACCATGTTTTATTTGAACTCAACTCTGACGGTTTTTGTGTGTTGGGTGTTGGCAGCATGCGGGGAGGGTTGAAGAACAAGCTGATGAGACATTAGTAAAACATAGACGATTGACACTTGAGAAACCACTTTTCGCACTTGAAGTTCACAGGAAAAAAGGCAATGTTGGAGGCAAATAGGCAAGGAACACCAGTGACAAAGGTGAGAAGAAGAAACAGTATGCAAATTCCACCACCTTTTCTTTTTGAAAGGAGAACGGAAATTCTTTGCAAAATAATGTTTTCTTGACTATTTTCTCAATTTATAAGATTTCCATTATTGTTTGCAAAACTGATTTGACTAAAAAAACGAATGCGCACTAACTTTGCTATTTGAACTTTCTCAATTGCCCCAAACCAGGAATAAACCAAGTTGGTTTGCTAATGATAAGTGTCTAGAAAAAAAACAGAAATTTGAAATACAAATTCATTTTTTTTTTCATTTTCTCAGATTAAACTTTTGACCTCAAAAATAGCGATGTTTGTGCGTTTTTTGAAGTTGAGATCAGGTTCAGACCAGTTTTACTAAAAAAGAACACATTGTGATTCAAATTAAGTTTTTCAAAAAAATGCAAAAAAGAATTGCCCCAAACCAGGATCGAACTGGTGACCTTTAGATCTTCAGTCTAACGCTCTCCCAACTGAGCTATTGAGGCGGCGAGTTTCTCTTCTCTGTTTGACAATGATAACAACTCGCTACTCGGCAGCAAAATGGAAAATGAGAGATAGGAGACAGTGGAAATTGAAAAAGAAAATGAAATTGACAATTCATTGAAATTTTTAGTTTTTGAAGTTATTTAGTTAGTTCCAAAACAAAATAACCGTTAAGAAAGTGAAAATCAAGTTCAATTCCGCAGAATTGTTATCAGTCTCCGTCCCAGTTCCATTTAAACCAAGTAGTCCACTGGATCCGCCATTGAACATGTAGTCGTCTACAAACAAAACGTTTCTCAAGTCAAAATTTCCAATTTTTAAGCATACTGCAATCTCCTCCATCAATAATCACCAAGATATAGATAGCGTATTGCAAATCAACACAATCCGTGGAAACCGGAAAGACGAATGGAGAATCTTGTATAACCATCATTTTATCGCCAGGATTGTAGGGGTACTTGAAAGAAAGTTGAAAAATTGGAAATTTTTGAAAAAATATACCTTGAGACTTGGGAAACTCAAATTTTGAAGCATTGGGTTACCAATTATTTGAATAACCGCAGTGGTATCTGAATACGCTTTTTTGAGCTGTTTTTGCTGAAAAATAGAAACTTTTTACCATTTAGCAGTGCTACTTGCTTCAAATTGCTTAGAAAGTTTAGATTAGTAAGATTGGTGTTTTCAATTTTCAAAAATCCAAAGATATTCGTAACGTTTTTCAACTTTTCAACAAAGAGTTCATCTCCAGAAGTGATATGAACATTGCCCATTATTTTGTTGCAGTCATCCGGTAAACTGCTTAATTTTTCAAAGGCACAGAACTTTGGACCACTGGGAATCTGCTCAAATGGGCAGTATGCTGCTTCGTTGTAAAGATAATGAGTGTTTAGTGATGTTAGAAACTCCATTTCATCCGTGGTTAAGCAGAAATTCGGATGAAGGTTTTGCAGATTCATCATAAGAAATGCACCGTCACCACCTAGCATGTCAACTGTCTGGAACCATTTTTATTGAGGTTTTGAAGCAATATTCTCCAGATTTTTCAAAAAAAGCAAGCTTACCTTTAAAGCACTAGTCATCCCAAATCGAGTCATATTCGGGTTATCCCGAATGTTAATATTCACAAAAGAGTCATCACTCCACATTCGAAATCTTTCAAATGACTTGAAAAACGTGATATTCTCTAGCCCAGTGTTGAAAATTGTAATATTTCCAGTAATATTCTTTACACTTTCAAATTCCATTAGGGACTTCAAATTTTGTGTGACATTTGTGATTTTTAAGTCACCATACACTGCAGCACAGTTGGTGAACTTTCCAGTGCCAAAGTTTTCTGCTCGACAACCTGAGTTCATTTGGATTTCAAAGTAAATTAAGTTTTAGTTACCGCAATCTTTGAAATTGTCAAAAACATGCAATGAAGTGGTAAAATCGTGATAATTAGGACCTTCACAGAGTGTACTGACATCTAGTTTTGGGTTCTTGGAAATTTGGATTTGGGTGTTTATATTATTAAAGCTTCCTTTATACAGGAATGATATATCAGTAAGTTTTGGGTTGTTGGTAATAGAAATTCCCACTAAAAAGTTGGTGTGATTTTATTTTAATTTGCTAGTAGTAATAAATATTGAAAAAACCTACATAAATCACACCTTAAATCCTTCAGCTCTGAGAAAAAGGATAAACTCGTTAAGGTTGAGTTTTCCACTCGCAACGCTCCTTTCAGGGCTTGCAGCTTGCCAAAAACAGATTTTAACTTGTCCATAGGGACATTTGTGTTTTGATTGATATTTATTATGGCACAGGCGTAAGTGCAATTTGGGAATTGACCGATTGTAGTGGTTGTTATCTCAGATGCATTGAACCAGCACTCAGATTCTGTTTGGAACAAAAAATATAAAGCTTATGATGAAACGGAGTAGTTTCTTACCACATTTATACTTGCTCAGTTGCTTGAAATCTTCCTCAAAATTGTAGGGATTTAGAAAAGGAAAAATATTAATGATAATTAGAAAAAAGGCCTTGAGAATCATAATTTTGAAACCGATATGAGACCGATCTGAATGTGAGAATCTGAGAAGACTTTTGTGAGGAAAAAGAACAAATCATAATTGCTAACACTTTTCAAATTATCACCTTAGCTGTCACATGGAAGATTTCAATAACAACATTACCAAAAATGTAGATTTTGAGCTTTGGCTGTTAAATTATGTCACTATTAGAGAAGTCAGCTGTTAGTCTGGAGTTATTAGGTTGTTTGTTGGGTAATAACAATAATCCAAGCTAATTTCTTGTTGGAAAGTTGGAAAGCAATTTCATAGAATGTGAATGGAATTGCTTTTTGATTAGGTGTTAAAGGTTGAAAAATGAAAAACAAAAGTTTAGAGACTTAGATGAACAGAACTGTGAGTCATAAGGAGAACTAGACTTTTTCAAATTTCAAAATCAAGTTTTAAGTAAAAAATGTATTACATTTTCAGTAAAAAAACAGAACGCTATTTACATTAAAAGAGTAATCAAATTTGTTCCCGGGTCCCAGGAATTTTATTTTCTTGAGAAACTGGTTATTTATTTCTGATCAGAATAGCAATTTGAAAATAGATTACAAAACTATAACAAAAAGATCGTCGAGACCCATTTTCATGTGGTGGTTCCATGGTATCCTCCTCATTGTCAATTACAATTAAATTGCCAGTTTCCGAATCGTAATCCTTATCGTCATAGAGTTTTTTCTTCTTGTCAACGTTTTCTGAAAATCGATTTGAATAACATGATTGTTTTTAGCATGCTCTTATTCCAACCACAATCCCCTCCATCAAATCTGACAAAAACGTATATCTTGTAGTATACAAAATCTTTGCATTCTGTAGAGTTATCAAAGGCTAATGGGGTGTCTCGTATAATTATGATCATCTCGCCTTTGTTGAATGGGTACTGAAAAAATATTGAAAAAAAAGAGGAAAAGATTCCAAAAAAAAGAAAATGTGAAAATAAAATTACTTTCAAGTTTTCAAAGTTCAAGTGCCTCAACTTTGGATTAGATATTATTTGAATCGCTGGAACGCCTTGAAAACAAAAATTGAATTTCTTCAAAATTTCAATTGGACTTACTGCTCAAAGAAATGATTTGCAATAAATTGGAAAAAAAGTTCAAATTTTCCAAATTTGTATTTCGCACCATGAGACCTCCAAAAATATGAGTGACATTTTTAAATTTCCCAACATATTCTTCATCCCCCGGACCAATTTTCACATCTCCCATTATCTTCTCACAATCGGAATCCAAAGTTTTCAATCCCAAAAAATCGCAAAATTTTGGTCCATTTTGCACTATTTTTTGTGGACAAAAAGCTGCGTCAAGGTAGGTAAACTCTGTTCCAATACTCAGAAATCTTTCGAAATCTTCAGTAGGTAAACAGAATGTTGGGTTTAGATATTGAATGTTTATCACTGGATATGACACCATTTCTCCGGCCATAACCCAATTCTAAAATATTGTAAAATATTAATTTTTTCTCGGAATAAAGATTCAACTCACTTTAACATTGTCTAATCCAAGTTTGATCATGTTCTCATTGTTGTAAAGGTTCAGAATTGTATCATGATCGTTAGAAAATTTAAATTTCTCCAGACTTTTGAAAAATGACAAGTCACGAAGTCTAGTATCATAAACTACAAGAGATCCTGTCAAATTCCTCACAAAAGCCAAGTCCAGTATAATTTCCGATGACTCTGAGACATCCGTTATTTGAAGATTTCCAAAAACCGCAGTACAATTTTGGAAATACTTGGTACCAAAGTATTCTGCTCGACAACCTAAATTTTTCAGTTTTTTTTATTGAAAAATTGAGTTACTTTTACCACAGTCCTCAAGATTATCAAAAACATACATGCCCATGAAAAAATTATAATTTTCACTTTCACATATAGAACTGACATCTAACTTTGGGTTTTTCTCAATGCTAAATGGGCATTCAGAATTGTACACCACACCATAAAAAACACTGATATCAGTGAGATTTGCGTTATTGGAAATGCTGATTCCCACTGTAAAATTAGAAAAGATATTTCATCACATTAAAAAATGGAAACATACAAGTTTCACACTCCAAATTTGTCAGCGTTGACAAAAAAGATAAGTTCTTGAGGTTTGAGTTATCAATTCTAACTGCACCTTTGAGAGTTTTCAATTTTGAAAATGTAGATGTTAATTTGGCTTCCGACACATTGAAATTCTTACTAATCGTGATGATTCCACAAACTGTATCACATTTTGAAGGCCAGAAATTTATAGTTTTGTTGGTTATTTCGGATTGATTAAACCAACATTTTGATTCTAAACTTGACACTATTATTAGTTCATTTTCTCACTGTATAATACCACATTCAACTGTCTTTGCCAGGTTTTCAAAGTCAGACTTGAAATTGTAACTCAAAATTTTTCCAGTAAAAAGAAAAATCAATAAATACCGCATAGCAGTGAAAAGTTTTATATCATCCCCCGCAAACGGAAGCAAACACTCGAGGAAAAACTTTGAAGCTTATGTAATCTTAGATTCCAAAACTTGAATCTTTGAGTTTAGGATAATGGATGATTGCATGTTTTTGTAGGTAACTCGTGCGCTTTGAAATTTTCTTCTCGATCTTGTGAAATGTGGGTGGCATTTTGTACATAAGCACCCACATGGTGCGGGGACACTAAATTGTAGGGTTCTAAGAAAACCATGACGTGGTGTGGAAAACCAAGTTTTTGTAGGATTTTGAAAACTTTGAATTAAATTTATTATGGATACGACTAAATCAAAAATAGTAAAGAAAATAATAGCATAACCAAGATTTTCATAAACCCAATCCGATGTCCACCATTATCCTTCACTGGTTGATTCTGACCCCCTCCATTCAACTGCTCGTTCAATTTTTCCGCGTTTTCCTCATTTTTCTGCCGATCGACAAGCGCTGAAACAAAAAAAAACAGTTCAAACTGTTTTTGAAATTTCAAATAGCTTACAGCAATCATCTCCGTCATACTGAACTTTGATAGACAGCTCTTTTGCAAAATCGGTACAATCATTGGAGTTCTCGAAAGCTTGGGGTGTATCTTGAATGACTATTGTTCGGTTTCCACGGTTGAAAAGGCGCTGGAACATTACAATTGGAAATTAACATTAGAAATTGGGGGGAGGGTGTTTTTTTTCATGAAAAACTCACATTAAATTTAGCAAATTTTAACTTGAGTTCACTATTGGAAATTAGGTTAATGGCCGGAGATGTTTCTAGAATTTTTTTTAGATTTTTTAATGAGGAAGTAGATTTTTTTTTCTTACCATTCCACAAAATAACCAACTCCAAGTTTTTAAAAAAGTCAAGGTTGGTCAATGTTGTATTGATAATAGTTAGTGATCCAAAAATCTTCCCGACACGTTTCAACTTACTAACAAAACTCTCATCACCAGAACCTATCACCACATTCCCAAAAAGCTTCTCGCAACCTGTTGTGAGACTGCTCATGGTGTCAAACTCGCAGTCAGCAAAATTATAATCAAATTTGCATATAGCTGCGTCAAGTTTAACAAACTCCATTCCAATCGCGATATACCATTCGGCATCGTAATAGTCCAGGCAAAATATTGGACTTAAATTCGAAAAACTCATTTTTGCCCCTGCAGCAAACACCAGGTACTGTAATTTTGAATAAATAATTTGAAAAGATTAAAAAAAGTGAAAAAAAAAACCGACCATGACAGAAAATTCAAGTTTTGTCATATTTGGGTTGTCGTGTAAATTTAAGAAGGGTTTATCAGATGGAAATTCAAATCGTTCGAGGCTTTTGAAAAACGAGAGGTTGTTGAGAGGTGAATTGAAAATTTCAATGGTTCCTGTGAAATTTTTTACGTTGGCCAACGCGGCAATTTCTTTGGAGGAATGGGAATAGTTTCCAGTGATTTTCAAGTCACCAAAGAGGGATTTACAATTTTTGAATTTTTCTGTGCCGAAATCTTCACCTCGGCAGCCTGAAAATTATTTCGAAATAATAAGAAATTGCGAGATAACATTGTGAAATCATACCACAATTCTTCAAATTTCCATAGACACGAAGATCATAAAAACTTTGAAATCCTTCTTTTTCACAAATATCACCGACATCAAGTTTCGGGTTGCCGATTATATCAAAACCACAGCTTGACTCGAAATATAAACCTGTTATCGCTTTGATATCAGTGAGTAAGGTGTTATTGGAAATGACAACTTTTACTAAAATCAAATTTTCAAATCAAATTCATTTTTTAGAATGAATACTCACAATAAATGCAGTCTATTGTTTCCAACGCTGGTAGAAAATCGATTTTTGTAAAGTTTGTATTTTGAATATAAATAGCTCCGTACAGGGTTTTCATCTTTGAAAATGTTGTTTTCAACGCTCCCAATGCCACATCAGTATTTTCATTAACAACTATATTTCCACAAACTTCAGCGCAGTTTGTAGGCCAAAGCGATATTGTTTTTTTTGTAATTTCCGACTCTTTGAACCAACATTTAACTGCTAAAAAAATTCAAAAAATGAAATGAGTAAACGGAATAACTCACCGCAAGGCTGAGTAAAACCAGTAAGGTCAGGGTTTAAGTCAGAATTACTTGATGTTAATTTTAATAAAATCGATAATAAGATTAAAAGTTTTGAAAACCACATGAGTGTGGAGTTTGAGTTTTTGGACAAAGAAATGTTTTGCTTCAGCGAGAAACTCCACAAATGACAAATTCGCAGCTTGTAATATGGTCACAAAGTATAATTGATGGTTGCGCTATCAAAAATTTTGTTTTTGACATGTTTTCTGATAATCAATGCATGGAATATCAAAAACGTGGTGTACATGAGTAATTATTTGTTACTCATACGATCAATATCAAAATGCACTTATTGATCGGTTTTTTTTCAAAATTTTGGGGTGTAGATATTATGTTGAGAACTATGTAGTTTTTTCCTTTTTGTCCAAATTTAATTTTTATCAATGCAGACATAGACGAATGTTGGTCTAGCATAGAAATTCGCCATTCATATTCAATATACAACATGGTGCAGTTAGGAAAATTCAAAAAAAAATATCCATCCAAATAATACGAAATTTTTTCAAAATTTTTCAAAACAACACTGCGATAGCAAAAATTTAAGAATTTAGATTTACAATTTACAATCAGCAATTCGAAATAAAGACGATAAAAGCAATCACAATTCCTATTATTCCAAGTATTTCGAAATCTTTTGTTGCTCCCGTTAAAGGCCAAAAAAACAGTTCCGACAGGTTTTTCCCAGCTGAAACAAATCTATGTATTTTTAGAATTTTTTTAAAATTTAAACTCACAGCAATCCAAGCCATCGATAATAACCGGAAAATTTGTTCTTTCTTGAAAATCGAGGCATTCTGTTTCATTACTTAAAAGCAGTGGACAATTTTCAATAACAAGTGCTCGAGTGGTGATTCGGAATTCATTCTGAACAGAAAAAACTTGGCAACTTGACAGATTCGGTTTTGAAAACTTACGTGAATGTTTGGCAGTCTAATACTCTGTAACTTCGAGTTGTTTCTCAGCGTAATTGGTCGGACTGAATCTGAAATTTTGTAAGTTTAAATTTTTCAAACTGAAAGATGTTGTAACAATTACCATTCAAATAAATGATAGCTTCTAAACGGTCGAAAAAGTCCAAATGAGTCAACTTTGTGTTTTCGATTAACAATGGGCCTTGCATAACCACAATATTCACCAAATTTGAAATATACCTCTCATCTCCAGAGAAAATTTCAATTTGTTTAACATAGTCGCATTCAGTTGATATATCTTTCATAGAATAGTCATAGAAACACATGGACATACCATAATCCAAGTAATTTGTATAAGGATAGTGGTAGATGGTCAAGTTTCTGTTTTCAATCAGATTCCAAGCATCGTCACGTGATATTTTCGAGTCTTTTAATGCAGCTAGCGTTGTTGTTACATTTTTAGAAGTCCTATTGAGGTTTGCCAAGGATATTGTGGAAATTGAACAGAACAGTAGCAAAATAAAAATTGGGTTTATTTTATCTCGCATAATGTAGAGATGGAAGATGAATGTGAGTAACTGGGCAGAGGAAAAAGAAAGAAGAAAAATTTCTAGAAGAATTCAGAAAGGTGAAAATTTGAGGGAAGGTGTATGAAGCTAGTAATTATGTAGGCTCAAGTGGAAAATGCTAAGACAAAGGGAATTTTCAAATTTCACGACATTTTTGAAGATCAACAGACAAGGAATTTTTGTGTTGCTCATGTTTGATTTGAATGATCAAATTGATTGAGTGATCAAAGGAAAAATAATAGTCAAACAAAAATGTTTAGAAAGTTAAGCATAATGTTATAAACAAGCCTGAACTTGCATGAGCAGAGGTGGGAACTTTTAAATGAATTGAAATGAGCAACCCCCATAATTTAGAACAAAGAGGGGCGATGAAACGATAAAATGTTTTCCTTTCACGGTGGACACAAGGAATGAATGACAGACAAACTCCATTAGGTGAATATATCATACAATACATGAGAATGATTAATACAAGTGAAAAATGTATGAATTGAACTAAAATTTATTCATTCAACTTCATTCGTTTTGCGGATGGCTCCTCGGTTTTTTCTTCCATTTGGTTTGTGTATCGCACATCTCTAACGTTTCTCACCTTTAAAAAATCTATTTTTTCTAAAAAAAAACTTCAGAGCTACCATTTCGGCCCCGTACTTGACGGTTTCCTCACAAGTGGCCGTCAAGGTGTTTGGCCAGTGGTCTTTGAACATTTCAAAAAACTTTGAAGGAAACGATAAATCCGACTCAAGAATGAGGTTCTCAACTCGAATCTTTTTATTGGATTTTATATCACTCCAAACTCCCTTAAAATAACTTTTGTATAGAAAACAAAGTATCCGCTCACCTGAATTCGCAATTTTTTCACAAAACTTCCATTTCTCATACAAATAATCATATTACCACAATGTTTAGATTCAAATTCATCTATTGTTGCTTCCACAACTTTCCCATTTCTGCATTTCAAATTCAAATAATTTGCTCTGAAAGGAGAAATGCAACGTGAAAAAACGTTTGATTCTTTTTCGATTTTCTCTCTAAAAACTGCTTATTACAACAGTATTTTCAAACCGACCAACTAAACCTCATGGGATAAGAAAGCCTTTCGAAAACCATGCCAGCAAGTTTGTATGACATTTGTTTTACAGCTGGTGGGATGAGCCTAGAGAAAACAAACATTTATTGAAGAAAAAACAACCCACGTTGCTGAACCAATCTCCATTGTAGATAAATGAAGTTTATCGTGTTTTAAAAAAAAATTGACTTCTTTTCCGTCTCTTTTAAGTGAAACACATTCGCTGCAAAATTATGATTTTTTCCAACAAACAATGAAACATGAGAAAAAAATAAAACTTACCGGCTGTAAATGTACGTATTCTTCCATTCAGAATCAGTACCATTCCGCAATAAACGCATAGTCTCTTCGAGTGTTGAGATATCTCTAATTCGAAATATCATGTTTTCATTTCGCTGCTGGATTCCGGAGAAAAGAATCTAGAAAAAAATTGTTTACCATACAAACACGATAAATTTTAGCAATTCAAACAATTAAACTAACTCACTTTCAAAAAATTAACAATTTCAATGCTTGACACAGCACCAGTGACGATGTTAAAGTTAACGAAATCAGCAGATGGGAAATATACTTCTTCAAGATTGTGAAAATTTTTTGTGAAAAACCTGATTTTTTTTGCATTCTCAATCTACAAAAAATAGAATTAGGCATACATAATAATATTGCTTAGTTAAATACCGGTCTATAGAGTTTATAGTGCTTTTTGAAACCATTTAAGTAGAGAGAGTAGATTGGTTTTTTCAGCACTTTTAAAATAGATATTTCAGCGTCATCCAATATGTTCACATTTAAATCGAGGTGTTTTACATGAATCAATTGATTGAGAACAACAAGACCCGGAAAATACTGAAAAAACACTAGATTATTTGCTATTTTCGATGTTTTCTTTTTATATCGTACTTACTTGGATTTCAGCGTTAAAAATAATAGTTCCTTTCCTGTCTAAATAGAACTCAATCCAACGCTTCACACTTTCTT
>LR573625.1:0-20028 GCA_900536345.3 Caenorhabditis sp. 39 LS-2015 | reverse complement strand
ATAGAATGGGATGGGAACGTGAGAATCAAGAGTTTCGGTAACTGGCGGCTAGCAGTGGTGATTTTGAAGATTGCTATCAGTGATAAGGTAGGGAGGGGCGGAGGCAGAGGATTAAAAAACATTTGTTATTCCAATATTGAAAAAATTGAAATTCTCAAGGAGGCAGTTTTCTACAGAAAAATCTGGACAATTTTTAAAAAATTTTGAAAAAAATTCAGGAAAAAATTTAAAAAATCAAAAAAAAATTCAAAAAAAAAATCAGAAAAATTTTCCCAAATTTTTTTTTTAATTAGAAAAAATTCCCAAAATTTTTGCGTTGCCTGAAACAGTCAGGCGAAGGATTTTTGTTTTTTTTTCTATAGTATTGGAATATTCAAAAATCTCTGGGAGCTTGTTTTTTAACAAAAAATCAGAGTTGTAGAGGAAAATTTCAGGAAACTCTAAAAAAAAAATTCAAAAAATCGAGATCAACTTTTCCAAAAATTAAAAAAAATTTGGTGCCATCTGAAAAAAAAATTCGCAAAAATTGTAGTCCCAATTAATCAAAAAATCAGGAAAAAATCAAAAACAAAAAAAATAAATCACAAAAATTAGAAAAAAATCCAAAATTTTGGAGCACATCAAAAAAATCTATCGAAAAAATTGTAGTCCTAAATGACCAAAAAACCGAGAAAAAATCCTAAAATAAAAAAAAATGAAAATAAACCGCCTACAAAACCGAGTCAGAAAGCGTGCTACAATTCGGAAAGACACAAATCATAAGGAGCCAAAAAGTCAGAAAAACTCTAGAAATTCATGAGAACCAAACCAAAGCAGAATATTCAATTTTCCACAGGGGAAGACCGTATCACCTACAGTAACCCAGCCCTGATGGCTCATCAGCCTTTCAAGGAACTCCTCCATCTAGACGTCCAGATCTAACATTTAATTTTTTTTTTAATTATCTGCCTTAGCCACGTGGCAAAGTTGAAACTCGAGAAACATGCCGGGCGCCGCCGGCGGCGCCCAATGGCCAGCAGATCAATAATATTTCGTCGTGCTGTTGCTGCTGCTGCTGCGACGACCGACCGACCGACCGACGGCCGACGACGGAGCGTCGTTCTTCACGCACACACACTCGCTCACTGACACACTCACACAGGAGACGACGGAGCGGCGACCCGGCCGCCATGGAGCGACATTGGCACAGATAGAACGAGAGACGACGAAAGAGAGAAGCGAGAGATGGGCGCCGCGCTTCCCGTTTCGCATTTCGTTTTTTCTCCGTTGCCTGCCTTCGAAAAGAGTTTGTCCGCCGCGTCGCCGGCATGTGTGTTCTGTGGGTGTTCTCTTTCTCTATCTATCAGTCACGTCTGCGTCTCGATATAAGGTCAAGTTTTAGAGAGAAAGGGAGCCAGCGGAGGGACGGAGAATGGTTTGTTTCGAATGCAGATGGGGAGAAAGTGATATGGGATGTACTTGTTGCCTAGACTGGAAAAATCTGCATTAAACACTACAAATTTTGCAAAAAACAGAAAATTTTCTAGAAAATGGCGAGTCAATAAATTTTTGAAGAAAAAAAAACGAAACACAGCTGGAAAAATTCCTAACAACCAGAAATTACTTTTTTTCATTATAAAAATAAAAATTAAATTCAAAAAATTTGAATTTTCAAATTTTCGATCAAATGATATTTAAATAAATTTGCTGAAAATTCGTAAATTCCAAATTTCTAAAAATTATAATTTTTCTCCAATTTTCGAAATTTTTCCTCAAAAACTACAGCTCGAAAATTTTTTACATCAAAACTCTTGTAAAACTTTGTAATTCCAAAGTAATAAATCATGCCAAAACTCAAAAATTAATCAAAATTCTTTGGCAAGCAGCTGATTTGCGTAATTTTCGAGATATACCCATTTTTCTGAAATTTATCCGAAGAAACCACTAAATTTGAACAAAAATACGCTAAAGGCAATAGAAAAGTCCGAAAAAAAATCACGGAAATCCCCAAAACCCAGAGAAAAAAAAATTTTGGTGAAAATTCCCAAAAACACCGAATTCGGCATGATTTTAGGTTTAATCGGAGAAGATTTTCGCTGAAAATTCAAAATTTAACAATAAAAAACACAATTTCAAGTTGAAAACCGCAAAAATAGGAAAATAAAAGAAAAAATTGCGGGAAATCGGAAAAATAAACAAAAACAAAGAAACTGTGCATTTTGACGTGACGGTGTTTGCACACTTTTCAATTTTCTACCGTAACCCGGCAAAAAAATAAATGAAATAAATCGAGTTTTCATCGTTTTTTCGAAAATTTTCGCGTTTTCAAAGATTTTTTTCTACAAAAATAGATAGAGAATGCAAATATTTATTGTTTTAAATATACAGGTACATGAAAAATACACAAAAAGTACAATAATTCCAGATTTTTCCATGAACAAAGAGGAAAATTCAAATTTTCGAGAACGGGGTCAGGTCAAAGACCTAAAAATCGAGTTTTATGCTGCTGGAGCGGCGCATTTTTTGTTTCCAAAACCCTTCTAAGGTGTTCGTTCGTTCGTACGAATTGTGTCCAAAAGGGTCGGCAACGTATTCGGAACGAGGGAATCGGCGGGGTGGGGACGGCGGTCGGACACCGCCGCGCAGGTTGCTGAAAGAAGAATTGGGATTTTTTGAAAAAATTGAAAAAAATTGAAAAATGTAAAACATAAAGTCAATTTCCATAAAAAAAAAACGTTTTTTTTTGCAAATTATTTCAAATTTTTTTTAGATTTTTGTTGAATTTCAAAATTAGAAAAAATTGATTTTTTCACGCTTGCTCGAACATTTTATCCGTTTTTAATTTTTTTTTTCACTTTAAAAATATTTAATTGGAATTTCGGAGCGATTTTGGAATTTATTTAGAAAAAATGCTTACCTCATAAGCGATGAAGCAATGACTTGTGTGAATGATAAATTTTTTAAATAAATAATTTTGAAACCGTGATGATTTAATTTTTTTCATCAATATATATTTTTCCCAATTTCTTACGTAGAAACGAGCGGATCAGCAGCCAAATCATCCAAACTTCTCGATTTGCTCTTTATATCTCTCAGCATTGTGTCGCCGAACATTCGATAACGAGACGAGTCCGTTTCGATCGGCAATTCCGATAGCGATGCTCGTTTTTCTGATTCGTATCGGGTCAATGAGCTCTGCAAAATGGATTCATTCAGGGTAAAGCGAAAAAATTTGGAAGCTCGTGGCTACAGTTTTTACGCCAATCTTTCAATATTTTTAGTGACATATTTCTCTTTTTTCGTTTTTCAAAAGTTTTACCTTTTTTTAGAAAGTTATTGCTATTTATTTATTTCCGTAGCGTTTTTTTTTTCAGTTTCGCCGAAACAAGCTACAAAAATCCATCGCAAACGGGTGAAAATTGCAATTTTTTGTTTTTGGATTTTTGAGATTTTGAAAAATTGAATACTTCGGTCACTTTTTCATCCAATTTTAGCAAAAAAATCGACAAAAATCAATAAGGAGCTGATGAAAATCAAATTTCTGATTGTGAGTACAAAATTTTGAAGAACTTTATGTCAATTTACCTCTCGACTCCGTCCCAAATTTCCAATTCGACTGTCTCCGATTATTCGATTCTTCAACTCGTCAACCACTCGTCGTGATATTGTCGGTGCTTGTCGACGTGGGGGACTGGAAAAGAAAATAATTAAAATTTGATTTCATTTTAATTTTTTCGAATTTTCAATATTTAATCGAAGAAAAATTTAAATGCAAGACTTATAGTTTAACATCTAATATTTTTGAATTTTTTTTTCAAATTAAGACAAATTTTGAAACCGCAAAAATGTTTACTGTTTCAATTTAATTGTTCAAGAATTTTCAATAAAATCAAAATTTCGTTTTATATAGAAATTATTCTTACCTAAATTTTTTTCGTTTTTTTTCATTTTTTACCTAATTTTTTTGATTTCACAACAACGAAAAATCTTTTTTTTCCATTTTTCTCCAATTCACACTCACATATCTTTCTCACTAGTTGCTCCATCTCTGTTTCTCTGTTCTCTCTCCAACGGCGATGCTCTCTCGTCGAATCCGCCGCCGGCAGTTGATCTACTGACACTTCTCGATTGGGAACAACTTCTTTGGGGGCGGAGTCCGGATCCGGAATCCGAGTGATTGTTGTTATTGTTCCTGGAAGGATCAAGTGGTAACTGATGAATCTTCAAAAGGATACCCCGACGTTTCGCAACTTTACAACTGTATTAAATTTGATAAATAAATAATTTCTAACGAAAATTAGGCATTTTTGATAACTGTTTACTGAGAAAAAAAAGCTGAAAAAAATTAACTAAAATTTGTTTTTAGTTGCGAAACGTCGTGTCATTTAAGGCGCAAAAACTACGTTTTTTTTCTACAAATATAAATTTAAATTCCTTATTTATTTACCTTGGAACCAGTAATCCGGATAAAAATAATCGATGTTCCAAGTCATTTATGGACCGTTGGACATCTGGACGGGACAGGAGCAGCTGAAGAATTTTTATTATTTTATTTTGAAAAATAGCAAAGTTGAAAAATATAAATTTAGTTAAAAATTGGAGAATTTGAAAATTTGACAAAAAAAATTGATTCAAATGTTTAAAAAATTATTTTTCAATGAGCAATTCACAGAGAGAATATTATTTCAATCTGGAACAATTTTTAAAAAAATTAAAAAATTATCAAAAAAGAAAAATTGCAGAGAACAAATATTTTTATTGGAACTTTCACTTGTTGGAAAAAAAAACGATTCAAAAAATTTTCAAAAAACTTATATTTTTAAACTGCACAATGTTAATCCTTTCTCAGCCCACATATTTTTAAAATATTATTTTTTAATATTAAAAAAACAGTTATATTAATTTTAAGTATTATTTGAAATTGATAAAAACTTTATTAAAAAAATGATTAAAACATTTTTTCAAAAATTTGATTCATGTTTCACATGCTGTCACAAAATGCTCTTTTCAAAGAAAAAACTCTGTTTCACCATTTCTAGAAACTTCTCAAAATTTGTACGACGTGCTCTGAAATCTCTTCCAATAATACAGTTTGATGGAATCGTCTAGAGACCAACGCATCGCGTGTTGCGTCGCGGTTTGCGAAATTCTAGGCTTATCATGGTAGAAAAAGTGATGTTTTTTAATGGGTCTTCAGAACATGAAACCTGTGATCAGCAGTATCTAACACTTGAAGAACTAATCGACTTTACCTTTTATTTTCGAGAATAAAAACTATCTCCGCTACAGTACCCTTGCCTCACCTGTAAATTAGCCAACATGATCTGTGCCGTCTCTGCACTGTCACATCGATAACAGTGAACATGCATCGGAGACTGCATTTCTGGATTCAGAACCAGCATCACCACTCCAACAACATCGTCGAATGGCGCTTTTCCGGTTACACTGAATTGAGAAATTTTTTTTTTGAAAATTCAACTTGATTTTTCAAAATTGTTTTGCAACTTTCAAAAATTGAAAAAAACAAAAAAAAAAATGGAAATTTACTGAAAGCCGTCATAGTTTTCAATACCGTACCGATTGAAAATTGCCCGTTTGAGCTCAGTTTTGAACAAAAAATAGTTGAAGGGCCTAGTAAAACGCCCCTGAATTTTTTGAGTTATTGAAGATTTTTATTTTTTTTCTGTTTCAAAAAACAATTTTTAATACATATTTTGGCATTTTTTTAATGATTGCAAATCGTCTGATTGTAAAAATAATTTGAAAAATTTAGAAAAAATTGAATTTTTTGATACCTCCAACTTTCAGATGACGTTAATGATTTCA
This sequence comes from Caenorhabditis sp. 39 LS-2015, assembly GCA_900536345.3. Classification (NCBI taxonomy): domain Eukaryota; kingdom Metazoa; phylum Nematoda; class Chromadorea; order Rhabditida; family Rhabditidae; genus Caenorhabditis; species Caenorhabditis waitukubuli. The sequence continues at coordinate 14,223 of LR573625.1, read as the reverse complement.
GTTTTTTTTCTATATTTTTAAAATTTTTTTCTTCAAAATTTCATTCAGACTAAATGTTTTAAACCCCCTCAACAAACCTATACGTAATACAATTGGCGGCGATTTGAAACTTGACCAATTGCATTTTAACTTTTCCACTTCGAGACATCGCCGGAACTGATTGGATCAGTTTTAGACCTTTGGAGGAGATCTGACAAAAATAATCAATTGATTTTTCAAATAGAACAAATTTAAAAATTAAAATACCTGAACAGTCGCCTTGCTGGGTGTTTTTTTGAAGCTCTCCTTCAAAAGTTGACGCATTACTGGAAGGACGACCTGGAAATTGAGAGCGGATGCTTGGGGATTTGAATTTTTGTTTCAGAGTTTGAAAATTAAAAATAAATATAGCTTATTGTTAGGGATATTCTATTTATAAAATTTGAAAAAAATTCAGAAATTTTGAAGAAAAAATACATTACAATTAATTATAAGAAGAAAGTGATCTCGACCAAATTGCAAGTTTCATATCTCAAAATTGATAAGAAATATCAAAAAGTTGTCAACTAACAAATTACTTGTTATGTTGTCAGGTATTTTTTGTTAGTTGACAACTTTTTCATAAATCGTATCGTAACCTCAAAAAATCGATATTTCGGTCAATGACAAATTTGTAAAAAAATGGCAAAAAAGAAAAATAGCAAAACGAGGTAGGCTAAGTTTGAAGTCCTATAACTCAAAAACAAAAAAATATATCAAAAAGTTGTCTACTAACATATTGTTTGTTACGCTGTCAGGTATATTGTGTCAGTTGACAACTTTTCCATATCTCCTACCGTAACCCCAGAAAATCAATAATTCCATCATACTATCAAGACCTCTTTTATCCCGTTCATCTCCGCAACCAAAAAACGTATCGAAAAACTGTCAACTAGAAAAATTATTAAAATCACAAAATTTTATCAATTAACACACTTTCAATCTACGAAAACTCACCGCACTGCCCCTGACTCCATCGGCCTCTTTCGATCCCAAATACCAAACATAAAAGTGCGATTTGGCGATTTTCGATTGGAAAAACCACGACATTTCGACTCGAAACACTTCACTTCAACTTTTCGCTTCAATTTTTCAATTTCCAGACATCAAATCTAAAAAAATGGATAATTATTTTTTCGAATAAACAAAAAAAAACAAAAAATATTCCGGTTCATTCATTAGAAAGAGGAGGGTGATCCGGTGCCGGTGCATTGCACTTCGGGAACTGTCAATGTGTCAAAAAATGCGGGACGGGGGAGGAAAAGAAGAAAGAAATTGGGAAGAAGAAGAAGGAGAAGAAGGCGGCAGGTTTCTCGCGGTTTGCCATTCGGGAAATTGACTCCGGAGAGGGGGGAACAAGTCAAGTATCCCCCGCGTCATTGACACGTGGAAATATACCCCGACGTTCCGCAACTTTTGACCGGATTGATGGGATGGATTTTGTTGAATTGAACGGTGAATCAATGAAGTCGGGCGAGTTACGCCTTTTTTGCACAAAATTTACAGAAATATCCAATTTATTCTAACAACCTTTCTAAGAATTGAAAATTTCGAAATTGCAGACGTCGTAGGATGCAATATAGTATGCAACACTAGATAAAGTAGAAACTTGGGAACAGCTTGATATTTTAAAACCACAATATTTTGAAACCGGGAAAATTTTCGAAATCACGACACAATTTTTCCAATTACCAAGTTGAAGTGATCTATTTTTATACATTTTCGTAACTTTACCATTTTTTGCTGCTCAAGTTGCAATGGTTGCGAAATGTCGCTTTTTCAAAAGGCCCTGCCCTGGAGCAAAAATTATGACAAAAAATGCTCTCTTTTTAAAATTTTGAAATTTTTTTTTCAAAACAACACTAGTACAAGATTCCAATGCGGAATTTTTGACACCCCGACGTTTCGAAACGATTCATTTTTTGTTAATCATTTTCCAGTTTTCAACCACGACGTTTCGCAACTCTTGATAAAATAGGCTAATTTTTGAAAGAGGAATTACACGGTACGGTTGCGAAACGTCGTATGAGTTTCTATATGGAAATTCGAAAATATTTTATAAAAATAATAGTGAAATTTGAAACAGAAAATAATTAAAGTCATATTTCATTTTAAATTAAAAAAAAAATACAATATTTAAAAAATTTCATTAATTCTGATGAATTTACCTACATAAGCTGTCAATGAATAAATTTTAAATAATTTTTTCTAAGCAGTTGTCGGATAAGTGTTACCGTAACCCAAAGCCGTATCAAGACCCGTTTGATTAAAAATTGAAAAAAAAAATCCGTTTCAAGTTTTTTTCAAACTTAAAAATTGCATGGTAACAACACTAGCATGTATACTAATTTTTCAAAATTAAATTTTTTTTTTGAAAACTTCTCATTGTCAGTTCAGCCTGATCAAGTTGAAATTAAAAAAATTCGAATCGTAAGCCAAACCAAAACCAAACAATTTATTGTGGTGAACCTTAACACAATGTAGAGCTCTTTTCAAAAATTAATAACTACAGTAACCCACAGTAATCTATAGAATTCAAACGCCGTTCGCAACCGGAAAGAACATGAACCAATCCCGTTCAATCCCGTTCAATTTTCCAGTTGAGCAGAGCAGGCAGAAAGCAAAAAAGCGAGAAAAGTGTGTGTAATACACTCGAATCGAATCGGAATATTCGGATAAAAGGCGGCAATGAGAAGAGGGAGAAATGACGAGAAAAGGAGCATGAGCAATCGGTAAATATTTGGAGGAAAAGTGTGTGCGGCGAATGAATGAGCGAATGAATGAGCAATTGACCGGACACAGACACCGCCCGTCCGAGTCGAGTCGCCACTTTTTTCTGATCGGCAATTCGCTTCCGATCATGGATGACGAGAAGCGGGGAGGGAACTTGTGAGGGTTGGAAGAACAGGGTGATGTCATTCTTATTATTCGTTCCTACTCAGGTTACTACTCCGCCACGACGTTTCGCAACTAACCAGAATGATGAACTTGTTGAGGAAAAGGGATGGCAGACGCATTAGTAGATAAAGTTTAGGCGCCAAGACATTTCGAAACCGGGCCATTGTTCGTGTTACCCAACAAAAGTGATCAGTTTTCATAAAATTTCACATCTTGACCAGCTTTTAGGCCCAAGTTGCAATGGCTTTGAAATTTTTTGAATATAAATCATTTTTACACGGGTAAGTGAAAAATTTCATATTTGATTGTGAATAAAAAATAAATTTGAAAAAGGCTTTTCTGTGCGCATTCGACCCGATACGTAAAAATCAAATGGTATTCACGCGGAAATCGATCATTTCCAGAAAAAAGACACTGCCAGCTCGATGCGGCGTAGCCGCACTTTCATGCTGGTATGTAATGATTATTTTTTATAAATATTATCTCCTTGGGGAAGCTACTTTCATGATTTTTTTTGCAAAACTTCAAATGTTTTTCAAATTTTCCCAGTGTCAAGGAGACAATTTCGAGAGTTGATGGACAAAATCCCAGCTCAAAATGTTCAGATTTAAAGAAATTATGACATTTTAAGATCAGGCAAAAAATTGGTCCCTCGGAACGGGTTGGTCCCTCAAAAAAACGAATAGACGATCGAGAGAGCGGATTAGCGGGTGGCTGTTGTTGTTGTTTCGACGAACCATGCTCCTGGGGAACCTGATCAGACTATAGACATTGTCCCAAGCGGGCCGACCAAAAAACAGGTGGGTGACTGTAGCCAAGGAGCGCTGTTGTTTTGATGTTTTGATCGGACCATGATGACAATTCAGGACAGTGTCTGTAGTCTGATCAGGTTCCCCAGGAGCAGAGTTCATCGGAACAACAACAACCACCCGCTAATCCGCTCTCTCAAATGTCTATTCGTTTTTTTGAGGGACCAACCAGTTCCGAGGGACCAATTTATACCGTAATCTTGAAAACGTCATAGCTTCCTTAAATCTGAAAATTTCGAAAAAAAAAGGAAAACAAACAAGCAACCACGTTGCCATCGTATTCATTTTAACGGAATGGAAATAGGGAAATGGTATTCACGAGAAAATCGAAAATAGTCTGATGCGGCGTAACCGCACGTTCAGGCTGGTCTCATAATATTCAATTGTGAATTACAAAAATTCCCGTTTTTTCTTAACATTTGCCAAATTAAAATAACACTGAATAAATTTTAAAAATTGGAAAAAACAGTTGAACTAGTTTTACTGTAACTCGACGCGTTAAAGTGAGCGTGAAAAAAGTGTGTGAAAAAAAATTTGAGTGCTATTAATTTAATTAATTTCGAAATCAAATTAATCAGAATTAAAAAAAAATTAAAACCAATAACAAAATCAAATAAAATCGCGCGAATTCTGAATTCTCATCTTGAGAATTCCTAATCCATAAATTCCGCCAAACCGTCCATCGCAAAAAGGAGAAAACCGCCGAAACGAATAGGATATCCTTATGTAAATTATACCAGTGTCTGGCGGATGTTTCAAGTGCCTCCGAACGTCTCCTTCGTCGGGGCGTTTTGAAGCAGGCAGAAGAAACCCACAAACAGATTCACTTTTCACTGTATAATTAGCGGAATGCCGGCGTTGAGAAGACGTCGTTTTCTCCTTCTGAAGACCAAAAATTGGCGGAGACGGTGGGGGGATGTCGTTTGTACTTCTAAGCGGATCTGAAGATTTTTGGGGATTTTATAAAGACGAAAACGGATTAAAAAAATGAAGAAAACCTGTACAGAAAGAGGGGGATCAAACTAGATATTTCTAAAAAAAAACGAAACGGATGGAAAACAAAAAAAAAAGACAAAAACTGGGAATCTATTCGTTTTAAACAAGAAAAAATGACCTAAAAACAATAATTTTCAAAAAAATGAGAGAAAAATTAATCGAAAAGTCCGGCCTTCTTGTCCTCGTCCGTCACCAATTTGTGAGAGCCGTCGCAGAATGGTCTGCAATTTTTAATTTGAGAGTTTAGATGTTTGAAACTATTTTTTTTTAATTCGAAATTTTAAATTTTAAATTTCGAAATTTTATTTTTTTTAATCCGAGTTTCATTGCCAAAAATTAGGATTAATTTTTTTTTAAATCTTGATTTTTTAATTTCCAAAAAAAACGTATTTTTCTGGAACTTGTTTGCAAAAATTTTTTTTAAATAATTTTTTTCGAACAAATTTTTTAAATATTTTTGCCCCAGTTAAAAATCTCTTCAATCAATTTTAAAAAATAAAATTTGAAAAAAAAAATTTTTTTTTTTAAATTTTTTAAATTAAAAACTCAGAGAACTTGCTTCTTTCCGAAATTAAATAATTAAAACATATATTTTAAATTTTTCAATCTCCAAAAACTAATTTTAAACTCTAAAACCAAAATTTCCAATTTTTCCATAAAACCTCACCGATTCTTGGTCTGCTTGCAATTGCACAGCCAAACGGTCATGTCCTTCTCCGGAATAAACCGTACGGGTTTCAGTTTCAAATCGGGGATTCGGATCGAGTTGTGCGATCCGTCGCAGAGTGGCTGGGAGCCGCTGTAGCCACAACTGCACCATGCGTACACTTTGTCTTTTTTCATGTGGACCTGGAAAAAACATTGAAATTTTAATTTAAAAAACAAATACCTTGGTCGGCAGCTTGCTGTGAACCTTTCCAGTGCCGGGAAGTTCATGATTTGTGCCTTGGAGTCCATACTCGTCACTTGGCTTCTTGTCTTGGAGCTGAAACATCAAAATGCATTCTATTTGATCAAGTTTTCGATATTTCTAATCAAACAACTTACCAAGTGATATTTCAACGCCGGCGGTTCAGTCCCAACGAAGTGCGTGCCTTTCCGTTGGAGTCGATTCGGTCCGAAGCCGGTTTTCTGGCTGTGTCGCACAATTGATGCGCAAATTTGGGCGGTTTGGGTTATTCGCATGCTGAAAAACACAAATTTAAATAAAAAATCTGGAAAAAATGACAGAAAAGTGGTTTTTTGAAGGAAAATTAGTGAAGTTTCATGAAAATAAATGTAAAAACTTGATAGGCGGAGCCTAAATTGCAAGCGGCAGGCAGATTTGCAAGACTGCGGCGCGGTTTATTTTTACTTTTATTTATTTAATTTCATTTTTCTTCAAAGTTTCCAGGGCTGTTTGATACTTTTTTCGCACTTTTTTTTTCAATTACAGATTAAAAATATTAATTTCATTAATTTTCAGCAAAAATGGCATCAAATTTGATCCGATTCGTCGGAAATCACGATATCTCTTCGGAAGGCAAGTTCATGTGGGAGATTCTCGCTCAACTTCGCAATGTGAGTCGGTTTTCTTCAAAATTTTGATAAATAAACTGTAAAAGTGTTTTTTTAGTTCGGAGTCGGCCGCCTGGTCACCAAAAACGAATGGTCGCGCAAATGGCCGAGTCAGCCGTCGTTTTTGAAGATTTTGAGGGTAATTTTTGAAAAAATCATTCAAATTTCGAGGTTTTTTGATTTCAGGCAGAACCTGGAATGGATCGATGGCTTTTCGAGGGAAAAGTGTACGCGGAATGGGTTTTTCGCGGAAAGAATCTGGGAGTTTACGAGTTTTCCAAGGATTTGAACAGAAGCGATTGGCAGTTGGTGCATAAGTGAGTTTTGGTTTTTTTTTCGAAAAAAAACAGAATTTTATATTTATTTTATGAATTTTTCCAACCAGAAATTCTCAAAAATCAATTTTTCTGAAAATCTAAAAAATTAATTTTGGAAAAATTAAGAAATTCAATAAAAATTGAAAAAAGATATTTTTCAAAAAACAGTTTTAAAGAATCTAATTTTTTTAAAATTATTTTCTATTAAAAAATATTGATACTGTCATTCGGCTCTATTTGACATGTTTTTTAAATTTAAAAATTTGGTTATTTTTTGAATTTTTTCGTGAAATTTTTTTTTTCAAAATTGGAAATTTAAGGTAAGTTTTTTAATTTTTATTATTAAAAAAAATTCAAATTTATTTTTTTAATATCCAATTATTTCCCAGACACCAAGAAAAATCCTACACCTCGTGCACCGTCCCAATGCAAGAAATGGTGCTTCCCGACTCATTCCCTCTTCCTCCACTTCAAATTCACTTTTCTCAAAAAACTGCTCAAAAGAACGGATTGGACGAGACGGCCGTGCAGAAGAGAGCTCCGCTCACGCTGAGCATCGATCCAGAGTTCCAACATTTGACACCGTTTATTAAACAGGTAACATTATTTTTAAAGTGGAAAAAATCATTTATATTTTTTTTAGAACTCACCATCAACGAAAGGCTCGTCGATTTACGAGGAAATTGATAAGAAGGCTCTGTTGGATTTGTACGGAAACGAGTTGCCGGTTAAAGTGAGTTTTTAATTTTTTTAATTTCAAATTAAAACAAATGTTTTTTTCCTTGAACGAGATCAATTTTTGAGTATTTTTCGACATTTTTTTAATAAAAAATTCAAAAATACAAATTCTTCCCTTCTAGTTATTACAATAACTTCCTTCCAGGTCGAAGCCTGGAACGCCGGTCCGGCCGTCTTCCAACCCCGATTCAGCGCCACAAAAATGCGAGTCGAAGAGCAGCCGGCGAAGTGATCATTTTCAGAATCTCCTCTATTTTTTTATTTTCAGATTTACTTTTATTTGTTTTCTGTAGGTGTTATCTAGTGTATTTTTTGTTATATTTGTTTTAATTTTTTTTATGAAAGCGATGATATCCATCGGCAATATTCAATTTTTAAAATTGCCAAAAACCACTTTCGGTGTGTTATGCGCCTTTAAAACAGTAACCCAAAAATAAACAAAAATGCGTTGGAAACCGTATGCTGTTTTAAAGGCGCATAACAACTTGTTGAAAAAACTTGACTGTAACGCTGCGAGAGCCACGCGTCGCGGCATGCATTTTCTAGGCCATGTAGCTCATTTTCCCAGAAAACAATAATAAGGCCTGAAGAACTCTTTTGTGATGTTTTTGCGAAGTCGGGTACAGTAATGACTCCCTTTTTCCGACTGCGCCACTCCGTTTGAATCTTATAATAAGGCATCACTCAACACCAGTTTGCCGTGTTTACCAAAAGTAAGCAAGTGGCAAAGTATACAATTACCATCAATGATATGGGTGCTGTTGCAACAGACGTCGCTTCAAAAGGTCTCATGCCGGCGTGAATCATGTCCCATTCCAACCGTCTGCGTCTCCTCTCCTCCCTTCGTCTTCCCTCCTTCCCAATTCAAATCATTCTTCTCCTTATGCATCTCCAGTGGAGGTGCGCTCTCGATTCGTCTGATGTTTCATTATTTTTTAATTTTCTGATTATTAATGGAGCTACTGATATTTCTCTGAACTCGAGACAAAGCTGAAGGCGCAAAACTCCAATGAAACCAAGCCCCATTCCTTCGACGAGTACGCCACCGATGCTCTTGAGTAAGATTCTCTTTTCTTTTCAAATTCACTCCACAATTTCTATTCCTTTTCAGAACCGCTCAGCCAACAGAAACAGCAGAAGGCAAAGTCAAAAAAATCAAAAATACCGTGTCTTGGATAATGACGCACCTGCCGGAAACATGTGGAGCGCGGCAAAATGGAAGGCACCGATTGCGTCAAGAACCAGGTGCAAAGCAAAGAGTAATTGAGTGAGATTTTCCTTCGTTTCTTTTGTTGTTAGAAAAGTGTGAACGCATATAAGAACTTCAAAGGGATGCCGCCGCTAATAATCGATGACTCATTGTCGGCATCCTTCGAAGTTCTTATAAGCTTCCACAGTTCTCTCAATTAGGCTCCGAACCTTTTTATTACTTAATCACTTAATTGGCTCCGCCCCTTTTAATTACCTCATTAATTCGAAATTGAGGTAAACAATAAAAATAAATCATTAAGCGAATGTCTAATATTACAGAGCCGCGCCGGAGAAGACGGAAAGCAGATCCCGATCTTATTCGTCGCATTAAACGCATGCCCCGAATGTTGTGAGAAATGCCCCGTTGACTACGCGGACGCTAAATGCAAGCGCTGCAGAGGCCCTGTACCAGAAGATAAATTTTATGCCCTGAACCGGAAGTCACCGAAGGAAAGAGCTGAATTGCTCCAGTTCTTGAAGGAAAAGCGCGAAGAAAATTATGTATTCAATTCGGAAAATTTCCGTGCATAAGAATGGTGAGTTCTGAGGCATTTCCAGATAGTTTACGAAATTGTCCGAATCTTCAGCCTTGATGGATACCTCGAAATTTGTCCAAGAGACGAACGGTACGAATTCTGCCAACTTAACGGAACAGGAAGTTATAGAAGAGGTCCGAGTTGTGTTTGCAAAGCTGAAGCACAAGTTCATCCACTTCTTGATGTCCCAGAGCAACTTCAATCCCGACGTGTGCATTTTGACCGAAGCGCATCAGATCGCATACAATAAAGTGTTATTTCCAGCAGTATTGCGAAGAATGAAAATGAAAATTTTTATGGCCGGAGATCCATATTTTTTTTTGTATTTCCTCCGCTCGAGCAGTGTTTGTAAAATGTATTTCATGAAAAATTCACGAAAATCCATGCATTATTCATTTTTTATTTTTTATCATCAGAGAGTTGTGCATGTCCTCGGGGGACACACTGACGCTCTGGTAAGTCAAATTGGAGACATATCGAAGCGATGTGAATTGTGTCCTCCAATGTGATAAATTACACAGTTTCGGAACAATGCTTCCTGCTGCGTCCTTCCTTCCCAATTCACATCATTCTACCCCAAATGCATCTCCAGTGGAGGTGCGATTTCGATTCTTCTGATGTTTAATTTTTTTTATTCTCTGATTTTTGATGGAGCTACTGATGAGTTAGTAACTCAAATGGAAATACTCCATCTAGCAGTTTCAAAGTTTGTCAAAGAAATTTGGTCTTAAATCCGGCGTGTACAAGTGGTGAGTTTTAAATTGAGACAATTCCCAAATTTCATTGTATTGATTATAGCATTGCAAAATTATTGATCAACGTTAATGTCAACAAAAATCGATAATTTTTGGTTCTCAGAACATTGTTGTTTCCATTTTGACAGGAATTTCAATTTTGTCCAGTCTTAATGAGACCACACAACACGTTTTTTTCCTGTTCAAGTTTTGCGGTAAATGTTAAAGATTTGTTAATCATTTCAAAACGAACCATTCCAGGGTTCTAATGTCATTCCACAAAATGCCAAGCTTATCCCAATATACATATTTGATGATGCATTTAATCTATTTCTATTATGCGTTCAATGTAGAGCCACAAAAAAGAAGGCACCGTATCTATCATCGAGGGTGGACGTCAAAAATTGAGTAAGTTTTCCAGTTTTATTCATTGAACACAAACAATTTTAGCTTTAACTTTTTGTGATCTCCACTTTCAATGGGCAATGCCAATCGCACAAAGATGGGAAAAGGAAGACGGAACAATGACAAACAAATGGTTGTTAAAGAAGAACAACAAGCTGAAGTTACAATTGAAACAGGAGACAGAGGAGGAAAAGCTGTTACCGGCTCCAAGACGAAGAAGAAGAAGAAGACGTCTTTGTGTGTGTTTTTAAAAAAAGAAAATAAAAATGTTGTGTCAAATTTATTTATTGTTGCAAAAAAATAGAAAACCGCTAGTTGACAGATTCACATCATTCAAGGAAATGTTTATCACCAGGTTTTATGAACGGCAAGTCGGATGAATCGTCGTCTACACACACACGAGAGGATCACCATTTCTTCCGGGAAATCTCACCTCGAAACCGATGAAATGATACATGGAAGTTTCATTTGTTTGTAATGCGCGGTTTCAAAATGTCCTGGTTTAGAACGACATGAATCCTTTCCTTGAGCTGGGTAATCATTGTCCCTAGATTTTCTAAGGCATCACTCGAAACGAGAACAAGTGTCAAAGTATCCGATTACCACGACTAATCGAGGTGCTGTTGCAACAGATCTGTCTCCGAGTACCGGCAAAGGTCGCTTGCAACGACATTCTCTGTATATACATATACCAGAATGGAATTGCGGCTTCGCCGCTTTGAAGCTGATGAGAACGGCGGGCCGGAACCGAGAAAGGGACCGCGATTAACCACTGCGGACTGACTGAATAAATGACAGACATACTCCGCTAGCAGAATGATGAAGCTTTCGTCAACTAGAGAACCAAAAACCCCGCGATGCTGGGGCGTTAGTAGCCATATCATTTTGAAGTTTTGCAACTTATGACGACAAAACTGCGATTTTTGCAGCATTTTTTTGTAATTTTTGAGCCACTTCAGTTAAAATTGTCACTCCTTGAGTTTAGGCTCCAGAACTTCTTCGCTGTTGTACATAATTGCTGCGATAATGATATGGGGAGTTGGCTGTTTTAGAGGTGATCGCTCTAGCTCTTCGCCAATCAGGATACCCATTTATTTTATTTACTGAAGCTGTATCTCCCAGCACAGACAAAACATGAGTCCTGATTTGATCCTTGGCTAGGTCTGGGTAGTAGTCATTCCTAGACACTCCAGGGCATCATTCAACACCGATTTGCCATGTATACAAGCATCCAAAAAGTGGGCAAGTGGCAAAGTATCCAATTACCACCAATGATATGGGTGCTGTTGCAACAGGCGTCGCTGCAAGCAAAGGTCTCATGCCCGCGCGAGTCTTGTCCCATTCCAACCGTCTGCGTCTCCTCTCCTCCCTTCGTCGTCCCTCCTTCGCAATTTCAATCATTCTTCCCCTTATGCATCTCCAGTGGAGGTGCACTCTCGATTCGTCTGATGTTTAATGTATTTTTATTCTGATTCTGACTTTGCTGTTATTTCTCTGAACTCGAGGCAAAGCTGATTTTTTAAATTATGATTTTTGATTGATGGTGCTACTGATTCGTCACGAAACAGCTACTGGTAGATAACTAGAAGTGAGTAACTTTACCTTAATTTAAGTTTTACAATTAGACTTCAATTTTCAATTTTTTCCAGTCTCTGTGTCAAGATATTGCTGGAAAAGAAGAGAGCAACACAACATCAAACAGCATGTAAGTTTTTGCATATTTTTGGTAGCGTTTTCGGAGTATGTCTTCCAGTTAGTTTTGATGAGACAGAAACTGCACATCGGTTCCAAGCGCTCCAGCTTAACCATTATGAGAAAATAAATTAGGTGCTTGTTTTCTTGGCTGAGTATTCAACGGCCACACGGCATATTTAGGTAGATCAAAAAACCGTTGATTAAATCTGGCAAACACATTATTGCGTGCACTAAACATTCAATTATTTCAGTTGGTTGTGAACGATGCCGAAGACAAGTTTTGCCGCATGCCAAGAAGACATGGAGACGCAGAAAAAGGTAAGAAAAATTAAGTTATTATTATTATTTCAAAATTTCGTTTTTCAGATCACCAAAGTGCTCCGTGTCCGCTTCGACGAAGGACCCAAGAAGCTCCAGTACAAAATACGACTAATTAGAAAGTGCGGGACCGTGACCGCGAAGTGGCGTAGAGCGATCGGAGCTCCTGAGATGAAGAGTCGACGGCTTTTATAGTTTGCTCCTGTTCGATGCCTGAAAGAAAAGAGCATTATAACGGTAGGATGGGTTAGGATCAGGAATGCAATCACTAATGGAATTGCGGGGGCATAGGCCTTAGGATAGGGTCTGACTCTTGGTTCTGGAATGCGGGTGTCCACCGTAGATGAAACATTCCAACTAAGAAACGGTAGGCCCATATCCTTTCAAATCGCTTCTGTTACAGGCCCGCCACCGAGAAGCTCATGGACCTCAGGCTCAACACTGAAGCTCACGACACAAGAAGGAGCAACCATCATGGTAGAAGTCGAAGCTACCCAGTTTTTTCAAGATCATCTGTGAGTGGTTGCTCGCTCGCATCAACTCGCACATTACGGAAGCGCTCGAGGAGAACGCCAAAGTCGTCGTCGTCCAGCAACCCGAGGACAAAAGGTGGCATCTTTTCATTTTCCCATCTTGGCGCAAATTACCCCGGACTAGGCAAGACAGCAACGCACGCCGTACCGAGGTAGACACCCCAGCCGTAGTAGCCAACGCATCCTTTGGGATAGGAAAAACCACCATGCTGGCTGGAGCTTCTCTCCTCGCCACACGCAACTCACCAGAAGCCATTGATCTCCACATAGCCACGTGTATGACCAATGCAGCAGTTGCAGCCATCGTTACTGCAGTCAAACGCCTAGATCCAGATAGGGAGTTCGGCATCGTACGCATAGTAACCGCGGAGAATTGCAAGCGTCTTCCACCAGCCCTCCGAACGGACGTCGACCTGCTAGTTCTGGTTAACCCCGCTCTCCTCAGATCGCGAAAGCAATCATTCCGTTAGGGTGAGCTCAATAGAAAAAATTTCTCAAAAAGATTAACTGCCAAATTTGGTGGTTTGCAGGAAGAGGATCCGGAAAGAAGACGACGGCAGAAGACAATGTAAACCGTTGCATTTCGTTTTATTTAAACCGACCCGGAACAGTGCCTTCGGAACAAGGCCGAGATCCAAGTGAGTGCACTTTTGAGACAACTAATGGAAAATTGTTAGAAAAATAATATTTCGAAAAAAACATCGATGAACAATTTTAAACACTTTCAGCATTTTCCTGATCAAATTGTTCCTAATCAATTTTTCATGTCAATCATCTCGATTTACTAGTGGAAGTCGAACATGACGTCGAATTATCTTTTGAAAGTGAGTTCTTTGCCGTCGTTTTTTTTGAATTAGAAAGATTCAGTTAAAGGAAAAGAATGGTTAGTCTTTTTTCAGGTTTGGTTTTCTGGAAATGAGCTGAGAACATGGTAATGCAGCATGTTTTGGCCGAAACAATCCTCGACATGTGGCTCAAGGACAGGACGGAGATCAAAATCCTCGTCCTGTGGAAGGGGTACCCCAAGCCACCCAGGCACTGAAGAACTCATCTAAATTCTTCAGATTGTTGACATCATTCGTATATAATTTCTTATGAATATTTTTCTAAGTCATCAACACTATTGTAACAATGACCTTTCGGAAGCAGGCACGGAGTGGCAATGGAAAATTGCTTTTGTGCCCATCACACACTGCCTACATCCATAACGCTGCGTCATTTTTACTGTTACTACGAAGAATAGAAGGAACTACAGTGTGTTCCAAAATCTTAAGACACCCCCTTTTTTGAAGAGTATGGGGTTCTGAAACAAGTTATCGAAATTCTGTGAGTGCAGTTCGTTTTGAAATGTCTTCAAACCTACCCAAAAAAATTTTCAGCCCAAAAGGTGGTCTGTGCACCCCGGGGTGAAATATGGT
>LR573517.1:0-19534 GCA_900536345.3 Caenorhabditis sp. 39 LS-2015 | reverse complement strand
TTTCAGATGCGATTTTCAGCCCTTAGGAGGGCCCAATTGCAATTTTTTCCAACTAAGAAGTTTCTTGTAATGACCTGAAGAATCGTTTCCAACCATCTCTGAGTAAAAAAGCAAAGACGAGGTAAAACAGTTCCCTTGTTAGGAGTTCGACTGGACCGACGGCTATACAACTGGAAATGCAGCACTCGTCTCACCAGTTTATGCAGATCTTTCCGGATCGTAAGTCACTTTTTTTATTTGTAATGTTTTATGTACCGCGATACAATAAGCAAAGACGACCTCTCCCTCGGTCAGAAAGTTTTTTTCTGGAGCCATTAATGACTAAACTCCTTGACGGTACTATTGGAGATTTTATTCCTCTGGACGGTCGTGGTTGGTGTCTTCCTTTTCGTCGTACATTTGCGCGTTTAGCATAAACTTGAAGTTTGTCTTGCACCCTTGTGGGTGAATCGAGTCTTCGTTTTTGATGGAGTTATGGAAAACTGCATACCTTTATTTCCCACCCCCAAAATGTCTAAAAATTGACTTTCTCCTATAAAATCATATAATTCCAGATTTGGCAGTACTCCGGAAGGCTGCTTAACAGCATTATCAGGCCAACCCAACATATTCAATGATGTTACTTGTACTGGATACAATTACTGTTCCGGAGTCTTTTGTGGATTCCGAATGCTGAATTAGTGAAAATACTAGATAAATATTTGAACCAGATGTTTCAAGTTTTCAAATTTCAAAATTTCACAGTCAGTTTCTTTGATCACATAAGTACCTGACACGTTTGTTATGACACGTTTGCTATGGTGATGCCAGCTGTCTATCCCACCCTTTTCACACCTCTACGGAGCGACAAAACATTTTTTTCGTTCAAAATGTTCACCCTGCTTCTAATATTATTCCATGTTGGTATTAGCGTCAATGGCTCAACGATGGTTGAAGTGTACGGAAAAGTTGATAATATGGATCTATCAGCAAATGGTTCCGCTATTCCCATAGATACTTGCATCGATGACTGCTCCAGCAGCCCTGATTGCTTCCTGGCGCTTATGAACTCAAATGGCTATTGTCTTCTGTACAACTTCACTATTTCGCTGAGTATGCATGTCACTGAAACCACAAGTTCCGATGGATACTTTGCGGCATTCAAGGTCGACGATATTATGGGAACCTGTCCGTCATCTTATGACTCCATCGACTTCTCTGGGTCCACAGACATGGGCTCGTATAGTTGGACAAATACTGCTGACGGTTGGGCAATAGCCAGTCAGTGTCCGGAGCCATGGAAACAGTTCGATAGAGACGATTCAACTACAGTTTGTCTAGGAGGATTTAGTACGAGTGCTGGGTTGACAAGAGAAAACGCATCTGATATCTGTGAGAGCATGGGGGCGAAACTGACTGGAGTTGCAAGTGATACGGAGGCTTTTTGGGTTAAAAGTATGACTGCTCTTGTAAGAAATTATACCAAGTTGTTGTAATTATTTAGATAGAACTCTGGAGATTTGCCCACAGGACGCGGTGTTCTGGATAGATGGAGAGCGGACTGCTGCGTGTGCGGCTGTCTCGCCGGTTTGCAATGTGAGTTGATAAACGGATAAACTGCTCATCAATGGATACAGGACTTCTATTGGACTGATGGATATACCACTGGCAACGGAGCATTTCAGTCAGGATATACCGATTTTTCGGGAACGTAGGGTAATTTGGGTGTCCACTCACAACAATATCTTGTTTCAGATACGAATCTCAACCAGAAAATTGCTTAATAATTCAGGGACAAAAAGAAAAGACTGCTATTTTCAATGACGTCTCCTGTCAGACTTTTACCACGTCCGGAACTTTTTGTGGATTCCTAATGACTGTTTGATGGTTCTTTGCGGGCTCAATCGTTAATACTCGTAGCGAGACCCAACGCTTTTTTGTGTTTTGAATTCTATAAAAATGAAGTTACATAGTTACACAAGTACTTGACACATTTGTTGCCTATTAGTGTTCCGGCTCGAGTGCGCTCAGTTCGAGCGCACTCGAGCGCGCTCAGTTCGAGCGCACTCGAGCGCGCTCAGAAAATTCGGCTCGAGCGCGCTCAGCTCGAGCCGAGCCGAGCGTGAGCGTGAGCCGAGCATGAGCGCGCTCAGCTCGAGCTGAGTGAGCTTTCAGTTTTTGCTGAATTTCTCGATACAGGCAATATAAAAGCTGTTATCCAGGATATGGACAATTCTACGGTACATCAGGTGTAATTTTTGAATTTTGAAGCAGGACAGTTTCCTTTCGTTTTTTTTCTCTCGTGCACTGCTAAAATAGAACAAATTGAAGTTTATTGACGTTGAGAGTGAAAGAAACAACGAAAGTATGACATGTTTGTGAGATTAAGTAACCGTGCCAACAGGAAATGAAGGAATTTTCGGAAAATCGCCCATTTGCAAAATTTGTTAATTTTGTGGTAGAAATCGGGCGAGTTTCAGAAGGTTTTCGGAATTTCTCAAGAGATAGAACAAAAAAATCATGTGAAATTCTCGTTGAAAACTGTTCTCGACGAATTCGCCGCTGCCTTCCGACGTCGCTTTCGATTCCATTCTTTTCGCCCTCTCCGCACAGCTTGATTTCGTTTCGGTTTGCAGCGGCTGAAATTTTGGATGAATTGATTGAAAAATCCACTTTTTATTAATAACTGCACCTGAATAATATCTCACAATTTTCTCAACCAGATCAGAAATCGAATCTGCCAGCTTCGCTGACGGAGCGCTTGTGAAAAATGAAGATTTTCAATCACATTTGAAGCGAGATCTGAGAAAAATTAACTTGAATTGGCGAAAAAAGCGATTTTTACGAAAAAATGCGAAAATTATATCAAAAACTATAAAAAACGGACAAAAATAACAATGAATGGCGAACAAAAAACAAAATTTGAGCGAGGGCCGCGGAAATTTCTAGTCCGCGCGGCCGTGTACTCCTCGTGGAAAGCTCGGCTCGAGCGCGCTCGAGCTTTGCTCACGCTCATCTCGGCTCGGTTCGAGCGCGCTCGAGCGCGCTCGAGCCGAGCCAAGAGCTTCGCTCAAAAACTGGCTCGAGCCGGAACACTATTGCCTATGGTGACGCCAGCTCTTCTTTCACCAACACAACATTTTTACACTTCTAAGTGTAAGCTAACAAGGGAACCACCTGAGGCCTCCGGGATTGATTCCGGGACAGAGGCCTCCGGGATTTTTCGTTCACCATGTTCACACTGTTCTTGATATTATTATAATTTTTTGGTAATACCGTCAATGGCTCTATAAAATTATTTTTTCTTTCTAATGCAGGTGGGTCTACTCTATAATCTCCAAACAATGTACCTCGTTCATGGTTCTCATTTTTGCTAGCCTTGTGCACTTCCGCTTTTGCAAAACCGCCGTATATCAACTTTTTCACGTTGATTCTTTGGAGCTTTCTCATCTCAAAGAATGCCGATCTTGCATCAAAGATTCCAATATTTCAAACCTTACGATGCAACATGTATCCAGTATCCATGGGAATTCCCAGTTTCCTCTATTCTTGAGCTTTCGGAATACTTTCCATTTCTTTTCCATGCTTCTCAACTTGCTTTTCGTCTCATCTTTGCATGCCATGGTTATCTACAGTAGTATAATGGTAAAGCTGTTCGGAAGAGTTGCCTATGATAATCCAGCAAGTGGATCTTCCCTTTCAATTGATGACTGCATTGATGACTGCTACAGTATCCCGGATTGTATTCTGGCTTTTATGGATTCGAAGGGCAATTGTCTCATGTACAACTACAGTACCACGTTGATTATCAATGTCACCGAAACCAACCGATCCGATAGATACTACGTGGCATTCAAAGTTACTCAGACCTCGGAAACTTGTCCGTCATCCTATGATTCCATGGATTTCTCTGGATCCACATTGATATCGGGTAATTTTCAATGGACCAGAACTTCGACCGGTTGGATATTGACGAATCAGTGTCCTGAGCCGTGGAAGCAGTTTAAGAGAAACGATTCGGTCACTGTCTGTCTGGGAGGATTCAATACAACCGACGGGTTGACAAAGCAGCAGGCAACGGAGTATTGTGAGAGTATGGGGACAAAATTGACAGGAGCCGCTAGTGAAGATGAGGGAATTTGGATGAAAGGTATGACTGATCGGATCTGATATCAAGTTGTAGTTTATTTTCAGAGCGAGTTCTGGAATTGTGTCCAGACGGCGCGTTGTTCTGGATGGACGGACAACGAACTGATCTGTGCCAAAATGCTGTGCCTTATTGCAATGCTAGTCTACCAATTCATGATTATCAACGAAAATCCTTGTTTCAGGAATTCGACTGGACCGATGGCTATACAACTGGAAATTCTGCGTTTTTGACAAACTTAACTGGTTTTTCGGGAAAGTAGTATGTTTCCAAATTCATTTTTTTCTTTCAAATGACAGTTTTCAGTCTGCTGCCAGAACCCTGTTTGATAGTTCAAGGACTCTGTGATACACCAATAATCTTCAATGATATTTACTGCTCTAACGGCTATGCTGGAGTCTTTTGTGGATTCAGAATGCTTGTATGATGTACTTTGTTAAGAAAAGGAAGTTACTAATAAATGCTTTCATGTTGTTTTTTATTGAGTTTTGTTATTTCTTTTTTGAAGTCGATTACAGCACATGATAGTTGACACGCTCGTGGCATGTGGTAACGACATCTTTTGCATGGACATTTTTGAATGCTCAAAGATATTTTTGTTCCTGAGCCGTTTTTCCTTCTTTGAGACGACCGTGGTTTACCAAAAAAACTGTCTGACATCATAAGACTTTTAGAGTTTTCCTTGCGCAAAAGCTGGTTCTTATATAATAACTTTCTTATTCTGTCCGGATTTCCGTTTTCCCGTTTGTCCATTTGTCCGGATGTTTTCTGTGCACATTTGACCCGGTAACGTAAAAACCAAATGACATTCACGCGGAAATCAATCATTTCATTAAAGGGACACGCCAGCCTGATGCGGCGTAGCCGCACGTTCAAACTGGTAAGTAAATAGGGAAACTCAAACATTTAAAAGTATTTCAGGTTAAGATTAAATTGGTTGGCAAAAAGTTTCAATTTGATTATACATGGTTATGAGCAAGACAGCTATAATTAATTTGAGTTTTTCAGTACGTTTTACTCAGCATTCCCTGTTCTCACCCCATTAACCTGTCACTTTGATTGACACCTGTCACGATGTGTCTCAAACATCAATGAGACAAAGAACCCGACTCATCTGCCATCTTTAGATAGCAGTGTTGTACAGGCCAGGTCAACCGCTCCCCCCCGCCCCCTCATCCGCACACGTGTCTGGTCCGCCCCTTAAAGGTCAACCCCGCCCCGCTCACAAACAGTCCCTGTGGCCTGGTTGGGCCATTTTTTATTCACCGGCTGCTGCTGTGGCATAATCATGTTCCTTTTATATCGCTTTGTTGGCACCGCTTAACGGGCGGTATCATCTGCTGCTGTGGCATAATCATGCTCACATTGTAGCATATAGTTGGTACTGCTAGGTGGTATCGGCTGCGGCTGTGGCGCCATTGCTCTCACATTATAGCATGCAGTTGGTACTGCCGGACGTGCGGTATCAGGTACTGCTGTGGCGCCATCGCTCTCACATTATAGTAAGTACTTGGTATTGCTACTGTGGCATAATTGTGTTCGTATTATAGCATGTTGCTTTCACTGCTAAACGGGCGGTATCATCTGCTGCTGTGGCATAATCATGTTCACATTATAGCATGTAGTTGGTACTGCTAGGTGGTTACCAGCTGCTGCTGTGGCGCCATCGTTCTCACATTATAGCATGCAGTTGGTACTGCCGGACGTGTGGTATCGGGTACTGCTGTGTAGCCATCGCTATCACATAATAGCATGTAGCTGTGGCATAATCATGTTCACATTATTGCTGCTGCTGTGGCATAATCATGTTCACATTAGAGCATGTACTTCGTACCGCTGTGCAGTGTTAGCTTCTGTTGTGGCGCCATCGCTCTCACACCATAGCACGCAGCCGGTAACTCTTTCTGTGCTGAGCCTCTACGTGGCGAAAGAGATCAACTGCCGGATTCCCTCTACATAACTAGTGAGACGGACTCCACTAGGGGATGACGGCAGGCTAAGAAGCACACCGTCTTGCGCCGGTCATATGGTGGCGTCCACACTTTATGTTCCCAAGCCGCTTTGTTTGGTCTAGCTAACCACAACGGAGTATCCCAGAGACAACCAGAAGCTGAAATTCCAAGTCAATCTCTTTGTTCTCCTACTTCTTCGTTGTTTGCGGAAGTCATTCTTGAGCAACGCATTCCCGTCATGATACGAGATCCCATAAATCTTGTACATTAATAAATGATTAAAAATATCTAAAAACAGAAATACAGTTTTTGAAAAATACTCGAAATAATTGTGGCCACCCGCTTGCTTTTGGCTCTTTTGTCACAGATTTTACGCTCAATTTTCCGACTGCCTTTTTTCTGTATTCGTACCAGAATATTCTCGATTTTAACATTCTGACGTAAAAATTTAAAAAATTTTGAAATTCGTATCGTCTTATATGTTTTTCAAACTGTGACCATTGAGTTTCTAATTGGGGGTGACCTCTCACGGGTATCGGCGTCTCGTTATGACTGCGTCCCTACATACGCTCCCACTCTCTCACACGTTGCTCCGTGACGGGACCCATTTTACGTTATCACACGCTAGTCGTTGTCATTTTTAAACAACATAGCATGATGGAAGAAAGATCGAGGACATTTCAATCCTTTGAAAGTTTACTTGGTTCAAAATTTAACATACTTCTCTTGAGAATACGACCAGAAAACCAACTATAAAACTGCTTGAGACATTTAGTAGCCATGGACATTCGTGACTTCATTTTTTTTTCTCAAAAACTTTAGCCTTCCGGACGGTTTCTCACTTTCCTCCTCCCTTCATGATTCAGAATTCGCTTCTCATCTTATCTTTATTCATCGCTACTGCTTTCCAAGGCCATTATGTGATGATAAAACTTTTCGCAAGAGTTCGCAATGATAATCCAGCAGTAAACGGATCAGTTATTCCAATGGATGACTGCATTGATGACTGCTACAGTATCCCCGATTGTATTCTGGCGTTTATGGATTCAAATGGCAATTGTCTCTTGTACAACTACAGTGACCCGGGTATCATTAACGTCACTGAAACTGGCAGATCCGAAGGATACTACGTGGCTTTCAAAGTCAGTCTGATCTCGGAAACTTGTCCGTCATCCTATGATTCCATCGATTTTTCTGGATCCACAGCTACGGATTCTTATAATTGGACCAGAACTGCTACCGGTTGGGCGATAGCAAATCAGTGTCCAGATTCGTGGAAAAAGTTCCAAAGAAACGATTCGGTCAATGTCTGCATGAAAGGATTCCCCCTCGACGATGAACCAACTCGAGATTATTGTCAGAGTTTTTGTGAAAGTCAAGGATCCAGAATGACCGGAGTGGCAAGTATGCAGGAACTTTTTTGGATGAGAGGTACGGATAACTTATCGTTTCTTAATTGCTTCTGTTTCATCAGATGAGATGCTGAACATAAGCAATACATTGTCTATGTATTGGATAGACGGGATAAAAACTGCCGAATGTCAAGCTAGTGGGAGCCAGTTATGCCAAGATTACGATTGGTCCGATGGCTATACAACTGACTATTCTAGACTTATGTTGACATACAGTTCCGTAAGTTTGGTTCCGTATTGGGTTGTTACCGGATCGCCAACCGAGATGAACTTGATGCTGCTCAATGTTCCCTACAATAATCCTGTAAACGGAACGTTTTGTGGATTCCGATTAATGCCCTGACTTCTCTTTTCACATGTATTAGCAGTCTCACGCAAAAACGTTAAACGGCCTTGGCCACGTGGCACCGCTCCTTGTCCACGGCCACGCAGGTCACGCCTAGATTCAAAAATTTTCAGCTGTGTGTTACCGTATTTGTCATCATTTTCCGCCTTTTCGTTGCGTTACCCGTAAGGCCCGTGGGCGAGGAGCGGCGCCACGTGGCCTAGGCTGTTTAACGTTTTCGCGTGACATTGCTAATATCTAAAATTGATCAAAATCTGGAAGTAGTAAAATTCTAACAATAAAGACTACAAATTGTTCGATGCCAGTTTTTTTAAATAAATATCCCTTACTATTTTTGACTGTGAGATCTATGTCAAAATAAAGTACCTCCCGCATAATTTTTTCCAAATACTACATTTTTTAAAATCTTGAGGTGAAATATATTCAGTATACACACTATAAAACTGCTTGAAACAATTGGTAGCCATGGACATTCTTGGCTTCTTCTTCTTTATTTTCTCAAAAACTTTAGCCTTCCGGTCGGTTTCTCGTCTTCCTCCCCCCTCCATGATTCAAAATTTACTTCTGATTTTATCTTTAATTATCGCTACTGTTTCCCAAAGTAATTATGTCATGATAAAGCTATTCGGAAGAGTTTCCAATGATAATCCAGCAGTGAATGGATCAGTTATTCCAATGGATGACTGCATTGATGACTGCTACAGTAACCCTGATTGTATTCTGGCTTTTATGGATTCAAATGACAATTGTCTCCTGTACCACTACAGTGCCACAGAGACTATTTATGTTACTGAAACCAGCAGATCCGATGGATACTACGTGGCTTTCAAAGTCAGTCAGACCTCGGAAACTTGTCCGTCATCATATGATTCCATCGATTTCTCTGGATTCATAGCCACTGATTCTTATAATTGGACCAGGACTGCTACCGGTTGGGCGATAGCAAATCAGTGTCCAGATTCGTGGAAAAAGTTCCAAAGAAACGATTCGGTCAATGTCTGCATGAAAGGATTCCCCCTAGACTATGGGCAATCTCGAGATTACTGTAAGAATCTTTGTGAAAGTCAAGGATACAAAATGACCGGAGTGGCAAGTATGCAGGAACTTTTTTGGATGAGAGGTACGATTAACTGATAGTTTGTCAACTGTTTCTACTTTTTTAGATCAAATCCTGAACAATAGTGACTTTGGTGCTTATTGGATCGACGGAGTAAAAACAGCCGGATGTCAAGCTAGTGGCGTGTCCACATGCCAAGATTATGATTGGTCTGATGGCTATACAACTGACTATTCAAAACTTATCTTGATATACAGTTCTGTGAGTTTGGATCCATATCTGACTGTTTGCGGATGGTCAAGCCATATGAATTATATCTTCTCCAATGTTCCGGAAACCTTTTCTGTAAATGGAGTGTTTTGCGGATTTCGATTGATGCCCTGACTTTTGTTTTCACATGTATCGAAATTTGATCAAGAGTTTTTTATATCTCTTATTATTTTTGACTGTGAGATCTATGTCAAAATAAAGTATCTCTCGCGTCATTTTTTCCAAATACTGAATTATTTCAAATCTTGAGGTGAAATATATCCAGTATGCACACTATAAAACTGCTTGAAACATCCGGTAGCCATGGGCATTCCTGGCTTTTTCTTCTTTATTCTCTCAAAAACTTTAGCCTTCCGGCCGGTTTCTTATTTCCTTCTCCCTCAATGATTCAGAATTCACTTCTAATCTTAAATTTATTAACTGCTACTGTTTCCCAAAGTAATTATGTGATGATAAAGCTGTTCGGAAGAGTTCCCAATGATAATCCAGCAGTAAACGGATCCGTTATTCCAATGGATGACTGTATTGATGACTGCTACAGTTCTCTGGATCTACAACTACTGATTCTTATCATTGGACAAGGACTTCTACCGGTTGGGCAATAGCAAATCAGTGTCCAGAGTCGTGGGAAAAGTTTCAAAGAAACGATTCGGTCAATGTCTGCATGAAAGGATTCCCCCTCGACTTTGGCCAAAAAACTCGAGATTATTGTCAGAATCTCTGTGAGAGTCAAGGGTACAAAATTACCGGAGTGGCAAGTGCAAACGAGCTTTTTTGGATGAGAGGTACGGATTACTGGCAATTTCCTAATTGTTTCGACATATTTTTTTAGATACAATCCTGAACCAAACATTAAGTTTTGGAGGTTACTATTGGATTGACGGGATCAGAACTGCCGAGTGTCAGGCTAGCGGATCTTGTAAAGACTTCGAATGGACTGATGGCTATACAACTGGCAATGTTACAAATTTGCCACACAGCGCTATAGATGGTAATAATTATCTAATAATTGTTGGATCATCTTACGAAGAGAATTTGCTGCTCACCGATGTTCCCTACAATAATCCTGTCGATGGAGTGTTTTGTGGATTTCGATTGATGCCCTAACTATTGTTTCCACATGTAATCGGTAACAGTATAAATGCTTTTGACACACGTTAAGTTTTGAATTGTTTTTCGCGCCATTGATACTGTACCCGATTCCTTAACAAGACGCCGAATTGCGGATTTTGCCACTTTGTTTGGATCTTGTAATATATAGTTGGTATCAGTGAAAGATATATCCAAAAGGGATCAAGAACTGAAAATTGCACATGATAGAAATTTCTAGTTGAACAGTCTTTCGGTATCTATTTTGGTTCTTTCTGAAATTGTGTTCAAGGGATGGACGCATTGCTACAAATAGAATACATGATTTTTCACTTGTTGAAGTCCAAAAAGGAACATGTTACACAAGTACTTGAAACGTGTGTCGCCTATAGAAACCCCAGTTTCCATTTCCTTCTCCAACATTTTCACACTTTCACTGAGCTAAAAACACATTTTTGTTCACGATGCTCAAGCTGCTCTTGATATTATTTTACCTCTCCGGTGTTACCGTCAATGGCTCAACTATGGTAGCGTTGTACGGAAAAGCTAATAACAATGATCTAGCAGCAGCTGGATTCTCTGTTCCCTTGAATATTTGCATTGATGCCTGCTTAGGTGACCCTGGTTGCTTCCTGGCGCTTATGGACTCAAATGGCTATTGTCTCACGTACGGCTACAGTCCCAAGCTACTTATCAATGTCACTGAAACTACAAATTCCGATGGATTCTATGTGGCATTCAAAGTCACCCAGACCTTGGAAACCTGTCCGACATCCTATGACTCCATCGATTTTTCTGGTTCTACAGATACGGATTCTTACCGTTGGACTAGAACTGCTACAGGATGGGCAATGGCGAATCCTTGCCCAGAGTCATGGAAAAAGTTCGAACGAGACGATTCGAGCACTGTTTGTATGAAAGCATTCCATTTTGATTCAGTGCAAGGTCGAGATTACTGTAAAGAACTTTGCGCAAGTAAAGGACACAAAATGGCCGGAGTGGGCAGTGTGCAGGAACTTCTGTGGATGAGAGGTGCAAATAACTCGCAATTTCTCAATTATTTCCCGTTTTTCAGATGAAGTCCTGAGCAAAAGCAATGAAGGTGTCTATTGGGTTGGCGGAGTCAAAACTCCCGATTGTCAATTTAGTCGCAATGCCACATGCCAAGATTTCGATTGGTCTGATGACTATACAACTGGGAATACAGCATCTTTGTTGCCATACGGAAATTTGAATGTTGACCCGTATTTCCTCATTTCTGCTAAGTCAAGTCAGTTGGATGTGATATTTACCAATGCCATCTATAATACTAATGTGAATGGAGTGTTTTGTGGATTTCAAGCAATGCCGTGACTTGAATCGTACCATCTTTGTTTTCATATTTATCCCCTGGAAAACTGAGATAAAGATTTGAAAAAAAAAACAACAATGTGCAATACGCAAAATGCTCAAACTAGCCGTAGCCATGCCGCGTTTGTACCTGAATTACTCTTTAATTTACCCTGGAATATAACTGATTCTCGAAATGTGCAGTTGTCTTTTTGCTTCGGAAAGTTCAATTGCTCAAAGGAAATATATTAGTTCGGGTGAGGGGTGGTGTCAATATCTTCTTGGTTGCTACATAGCAGAATGAGTGTACATTTAGTATGCACACTATAAAACTGCTTGAGACATTCAGTATCCATGGGCGTTCCTAGCTTCTTCTTCTTCTTTATTTTCCCAAATATTCAAGCCTCCCGGCATCTTTCTTTCTTTCTTTATGATTCAAAATACGTTTCTATTCGTATCTTTATTCATTGCTACTCTTTCCCAAAGTAATTATGTTATGATAAAACTGTTCGGGAGAGTTCCCAATGATAATCCAGCAGTAAACGGATCCGTTATTCCCATGGATGACTGCATTGATGACTGCTACAGCAATTCAGATTGTATTCTGGCGTTTATGGATTCAAATAACAATTGTCTCATGTACAACTACAGTACCCCTGGGATTATAAATGTCACTGAAACTAGTCGATCCGATGGATACTACGTGGCATTCAAAGTCGCGCAGACCTCGGAAACATGCCCGTCATCCTACAATTTGATCGATTTTTCTGGATCTACAGCCACTGATTCTTACACTTGGAATAGAACTTCTACTGGTTGGGTGTTTATTAATTTATGCCCGGAGCCATGGAAAATGTTTGAAAGAAACGATTCGGTCACTGTTTGTCTGAAAGCATTCCACTTCGAGACACAGAAAAATCGAGATTATTGTAAGAATCTTTGTGAGAGTCAAGGATACAAAATGACCGGATTGGCAAGTGCAGACGAACTTATTTGGATGAGAGGTAAAGTTGTCCGTCAGCTTCCTAATTTTTCTATTCCGTTAGATCAAATCGTGAAAAAACGAAACTTGGGTGTATATTGGATTGATGGTGTCAGACCTGTCGGATGTTCTCTTACTTGTCAAGTCTACGAATGGTCCGATGGCTATACAACTGGCAATCCCGTTTTTTTGCCGGCGTACGGCAATGTAGGTTTCCCGCCTTATCTAGCTGTTCTTGGAATACGGAGCACGACCAAAATGATGTACATTAATCCTGAAGAAAGCTATAATGTAACTGGAGTATTTTGTGGATTTCGAATAATTACCTGACTGGAAACATTTATTTTAAGTACATCTTCGTAACAGTTGCAGATATTAGCAGTCAAAAAAGTTATATGTTTTTGGTCGCCGCAGCTCCATTTACTTTTTTGCGTGAGACTGCTAATATAACAAGACTGAAATTCGGTTTATATTCATAATTTCATTGAATAAAGTGACTTATTCTACATAAATCGAATACAGTTGTTAATATATTATTAGTCGACCAGCCTGGCGTGACCCGTGAGGCCATGGACGATGAGCGGCGCCACGTGGCCTAGGCCATTTAACGTTTTTTTGAGACTGGTAATATATAAAAGTGATTTTACAAGGGAGGTCATTTTAGGGGACATATCAGATATTTTTCAAATTTTTTTGGGATAAAGTGCACCTAAAACCAAGTCGATTGGCAAAATTCCAGCTCCCACTTTTTGGTTTTACGGAAGTTATGATGTCTTGAAGATCGCGTTTGGTGCAAAAATGCGGCTAAATTGAAGAAATCCTACCTTCAAGACATCATAACTTCCGTAAAACCAAAAAGTGGGAACTGGAATTTTGCCAATCGACTTGGTTTTAGGTGCACTTTATCCCAAAAAAATTTGAAAAATATCTGATATGTCCCCTAAAATGACCTCCCTTGTTAGACTCTAAAAAAAGGACGCGAAAAGTCGGAAACGAGAAACTCGACTTTCTATTTGACGGAAAATCGACTAAAGTCGACGAAAAGTCAACCAGTGTTGATTAATGCCTTATAATTAGAGTCTTGTAAGAACTATTCGTCAGGTCTGACAGAGATTGATTGATAGCAGAAGAAGTATCAAAACAAAACTATTCTAGGTTTAAATAAGGACAAGCCTGGGGTATAGGACAAACATGTTTAAGGTTTATGTCCAAGATCAACTCAGGCATGACTCTAGCTTTTTTTGAGTTAGGCATAAGGAAGAGATAAGTCAGGTATCCACCCCAGGCTGAATTTTCAAGCATGAAGCAAAAGTTTTTTTTTGGATTTTCATTGTAAAATTTTATTGAAATTTATCTGAGTAAGAAATGAATAGCTAAGTTAACACATCAATAGTTCCATTTTAATTTTTCAAATTCTCCAAACACCGTGGCCCCGAATAGCAAAAAACCAAACAAAATGAAATTCAGTACTCCACAAAATGGTAAGAAAAACGGGGCGTCTAATTGTAAGTAGCTTTCATCGGAACACTAAATTCATTAAATTTTCCGAAAAACCCCACCCCTACCGTATCCAAATGTCTCTCACTTCTTCCCATTCTCTTCCCCATTCTCCCTTTCAAAACCCTGAAAAATTCCTCTTTCAAAAAGCCAAAAATCCAATTGTCGTCGCTCTTTCAATTCGGAAAACAATCCCGAAATGCGGTTACCCTTCGCCGCGAAGAAAGAGTTTCTCAAAACGAGAAAAGTTTCCATTTTCCATTTTCCTCCTCACTCCCTTTCTCCCAGATATTATGCACCCCAAAATTCAGAAGTTTTGGGAATGTCTCAAAGTCTTTTTGTTCTTCGTCACTCTCCTTTTTCTCCTATTCGCCACCGCCATCATCAACGTGTATTTGACTCCGAGGATAGCTGTTCTTTGCGATTTTTATGAGAATAAGTGGGTTGGCGGGCAATGTTTTCTTGGATATGAATTATGTTGTTTCCCTTTAGAAATGCCACGTCATCAACATCATTCGACGTGTCTCGAGAGGAATGCGAAGCGCAACGAAGGGCAACTGTACTCTTCATCGTGTTCTGTTTGGTTCGGTTGATCTCCAACAAGTTTGAGGATTTCATTGGGATGAGGAGGTGAGATTTTTGGGAAATATAGTAAAAAGTAAAAAAAAAATGAAAGAATGGGTTAGGTCTGTTTTGTGAAAAATTGTGAGGGAATTCGCAAAAATTTAATTATTTAATTTGAAAAATTTTCTTTGAAAGCCTAATTTTCCTTTTTTTGAAAATTCCAAAATATTTAATTTTTTAATGGTTATTCATGTTAATTAAACAATTGAAATTGAACTGTGACTTTGAAAAATTGAAATTTAAAAAAATGGTCACATTTGAGGATTTTTTCAACATTTTTTTTTTAAATTTTTGAAATTTTCAATTTGATAACAATTTTTTGTTGAAATCAGGCCAACCGATTGAAAAACTTGAGAATAAAAGTAAAATTAAACGTTTTAAAATGAGAAAAAATAAATTTCAAAAAAATAAACTGGCTCAAAAATTGGCAAGTGGTCCAAACTTACTTTTTTTCAAATTACCCCGAAAATTTTTTTATTTTTAAAATTTGAAAAGAAAAATATAATCGTTTCATTTCAGCTTTAAAACATGTAAAAAAAAATTTTAAACCTAAAAAATAAAGAATAAACAAAAAACATAATTTCACATGTTTTTCAAGAAAAAATATAATTTTTCCCATAATTTTTGAAGTTTTTCAAATTTGTTCTCAAAAATTTAAGAAAAAAAATCAAATTCTAATTGTAAATACAGATTTGGAAAATCAGAGCAAGACCACAAAAAAATCAAATTTCAGAAAATTGACAAAAGTTCCAAAATTTGCTAATTTTTTTCAAAATACCAAAAAACTATTTTGAAAAATTTAAAAAAAAAAACAACATTCAATTTCTTATCAATTTCAGTCTCAAGACATGTTCAGTCCGTTCGACATTCCCCGGTCGTCACTTCGGTGCTGCCCTCGGCTTCCCCTACCTGACTCGTTCTCTTTCCAAGAGTATTCGAGTCGCTTCTGCTCCCATATTCCTTGTTATCATCTTTACATCGACATCCATCGCATTCTATCCGTATGCAAAGGATTTCGCAAAATTGAGCAGGTTCGTTTTCATTTTTTTGAAAAAAAATTGAGAGTCTTCAATTCAAAATATGATATTTAAAAACGATTAAGATAATTTTTAAAAATAATCCAAATTTCAGATTAGTGTACAATGCGGTCCAACGTCGTCATTACCTGTACAATCGATGGATGATTGCCACTTTTGTCGCCTTGTACTTCTATTTCGCAACTGTTTTTGTGAGTTTTTGGGGATAAATTGAAATATCTTCGGAACCACGCGTTTTTCATAAATGTTGTCAACTTAAAAGTTGTAGGAAATTCAATTTTAAACATTTTTGTAGTTGACAATTTCTTCATATCTCTCCTAATTTTTGTGATATCCGTCAAAAACAAGAACCCCTTTCCAGATCGAGTTGCTCGACGTTTCCTTCGGTATCTACTGCCATCAAACCGTCTTTGGCCTGCCCATTTTGTTCCCCAATTTCA
Source organism: Caenorhabditis sp. 39 LS-2015 (assembly GCA_900536345.3). Lineage (NCBI taxonomy): Eukaryota > Metazoa > Nematoda > Chromadorea > Rhabditida > Rhabditidae > Caenorhabditis > Caenorhabditis waitukubuli. The sequence continues at coordinate 3,373 of LR573517.1, read as the reverse complement.
ATTTTCCGCTATTTTTGTTTTTATTGCATACAGTAATCCTTCACCATCACCGAACAATGCCAGCGATCGTCTATGAGGTAGGTAGATATTTTCGTGGCGAGACCTAAATTAAAGTTCCAGGTCAATAACGAGGATTGTTTCATTCAGTTGAATAGGATGAGGTGTATTACTAACAAGGATTGTCCGCAGATGTAGGCTCCTTTGTAAATTGGCTGCGTACGTCAGCGTAGAATATTATTCGTTTTTCAAATGATGACAGTTGAGTAACGTCACGTGGAACGGGCTAGGTGACAGCGTGGAGAGAGTGAGAGCGATCGACGCTATTCGAGCTTAAGCTCAACTGTCAGCACTAAAAAACAGATAATACTCAGAATTAGTCAACGAAGACACGTACGCAGCCAATTAAACAATTCTTATCTGCCCAAAACCAAAAAATCAATACTTTCCAGGTCTACCGCATTTCCCCTCGAAGCGCTTCCCTCAAAAACCACCACAATCCAACGTCGTCGATTCGAAGGTCGTATAATCCAGATTCGAAACTACCGAGAACTCGACGACATTCTTCCGTGCAAAGTGGCGACTCAAGCTCGCAAAATCTCGACTTTCTCGTCGAAACATCCAATTTGCATTCCACAGCGACAATTGCCATCGACTATTCTGGAAATTGAGTGATATCTTTTTTTGCCTGAGTATTCAACGTACGCAGACAATTGATTTTCGTTTTTCGAATGATGAAAGTTGAGTTACGACACGTGGAACGGGTCCCGCTGGGGGTCACGAGTGAAAGAGTGAGAGCGCGTGTGGAGCCGCAGAGATACAGAGACGCAGGGGTCACATTCGAACTGAAAACTCCGCTGTCAGTGTTTGAAAAACAGATAAGTTGTTAAAAGTAATAAAAAAATCTTCATTGAACACTGAAAAAGGCAAAGAAACATCGAAGGCAACAAATTGTGAAACAAGTATAGGTACCACACCCGGATTTGGTTGGCTTATCTGGAAAGAATGCAATAAATTATGCGAGAAACGATAAGTAGGCAGGGTTGATTGATGGTGATAAGGTGATAACAGGGTTAGACAGCCTCCCAGACATTTTTTCCGAGAACTGGAGACAAGTTCGGAGCATTTCTGGGCTCTGGACCGACGCCGAGATCGCCGACGAATCGTTCCTTGTCGGACGTCTTCAGACCGCATGGACGACGGAATTCGTTGCCTTTCTCGTGGATCCATTTGTTGGAGACCTGAAGGAAAATTGCTTATTTTACTAGAAAATTTGCAAATTTTCAAAAATGATAAAATTATTAAGCTAGAAGTTTTATTTTGAATTTTCTGAAAAAAAAATGAAAAAAATTGATTGCAATTTTTTTCAAACGATTATATCTCAAAATTCATACGAGATATCAGAAAGGTTGTCAACTACAAACATGTTTATGACTATATTTTCTACAACTTTGTAGTTGACAACTTTTTCACAAACCGCGTCGTTTTCAAGATATAGCCGGTTCAAGTTGCACCCTCTCTCCGCGCCATGACACCAGCGTTGATGACATGGTGCGTCGGGAAAACTTGTGTATCTCAGGAATGGGGGGAGATATCAAAAAGTTATTAACTACAAAAATACTTAAAATTCAATTTTCTAAAACTTTTTAGTTGACAACTTTCTTGAAAAACTCTTAATTCAGGAGATACGATTAAAAGTTTGAACACCGCTCCTTTTTCAATGTCATTTTTTTCGGAAATGTTAATTATTTTTTTCTTCAAATTTTCCACTTCCAAAACTCACCCATTTAATGCCAACAAGTACCGGACAGGCAGCATGTCGGGTATCCGGATTACCATCTCCCTGCTTGTACAGGTTATACCAGAACAGAGCGTCGTTTTTGGTTGGCAAGATGGTCGATTTGGCTTCAGTGAAAACGGTACCACCTCCATGGGATGGTTGGGACATCTGGAAGTCGTCAATCAAGGATTCAGAATCACCCAAATGCTAAATACTCACGTAGAACAAGACAGTGGCAATTCTGTTGCCAGTTCCCAAGCTCTCAAAAGATTTCGACTCTTCCTTTTTGGCATGATCGAAATGTGGATCGTAGTGTCCACCGATACCATAATTCGCAATCTGCAGCTCTTCGGCTGTCTCCATTTCCAAGTTGGTCATCAGATCGATACGTCGGTTCACTGTCTGCACAACCTCGTCTTCCCACTCCTTAAGCCACGCACTTTTCGAAATGCGGTACGTCGCAGTGACGAGTTTGCCGGTCACCGAGTCATGAACTGTGGCTCTGGCGAGTTTCGGCTTGGCCAACTCTTGAATCGTGGCGATTTCCGAGTCCGAGATGACTTCCTTGAAGAGCACTGCCAACGGGTTGAATCTCTTGATCTCCACTTTGATCGGCGCGTAGATCAGGAACGGGCGGTCCCGTTTGTAGTAGCAGTACAGCTTGGAGATGTCTTTCTGGGACACTGGCACCTCATTTCTGCAGAGCGCTTCGTACATGGTACGTTCCGAGTTTCCGAGGACAGAGTCCGGACGGCGATTGTCAATTGGCGGGAGGTTCTTACGCATTTCGGAGCGACGGACGCCTTCTTGCTCGAGAAGGTCCTCGTACCATTTGACGTTTCCCTTGGCACGCGGGTGGGTTGGGTCTGGAAGCGGGAGGAAGTGAGTTGCTTGGGATTTGTAGTGTATAACTATAACTTACGTCTCTTATAGAGCTCCTCGGTGAGTTTTAAAGCGTGTTTCAAGTTGTTCTGCTTGTAAAGCGCAAACGCCAGGTACTCGAGGATCTGAAAAACCAATCATTCTTATAATATATTTGCCTTGTGGAGTCTGTCTGTCACCAGCCTGAACCTGCGGCTTCGCCGCATTCGGCGCTTTCGGCGAATGCATACCGCGCGTGTCTGCCCATTCGGTTCATTTGCCCGAGTGAGCGGTGCCGTTCTTCCCAGCCTGAATGCGGCAAAGCCGCAGGTTCAGGCTGGTCAATCGATATTTCTGTTTTTTTTTCAACTAGAATAGTCTTTCTCTCTTACATCATCAACATCCACCGAAGGTTCTTCTTCCTCTTCCACGCGTCTCTTCGCCTCTTCCATCCACATCACAGTATGATAGAAATCGTGTTCATTATAAGCAGCCCGCGCGATTTCGAAGCAATCCTTGGCCGAAAAGGTGTAGTTCCCTTGGTCCTGATAGATCTTTCCGTCCGCCAAGTCTCGGGTATCCAATCGATAAGTGTCTTGCAGACGGAGCAGTCCGATTGCTGCTCCACTCAGATCGTCGGCCGTCGGGTAACGGACGCCGTAGTTCGAGTCGGAGAACGAGGAGACGAAGCCGTCGGCCTTGTTGGCGTTCATCTTGGATTCAATGTTCTTCCAG
>LR573507.1:21981-64754 GCA_900536345.3 Caenorhabditis sp. 39 LS-2015 | reverse complement strand
TATGTTGTTTCCAGCCGTTCGAGATGTTGCACGAAAAGTACAAATATCCAGAATCGGAGATCATTGACCGAATCGTCGGTTCGTCGGTGGCTCACAATAACTATTTCGTTAACCATCCCTCCGAGATGTACTTTTCGGTATGATGCATCTTTCCATGTTTTGGATTCGACATTTTCTGCTTTCAGGCCCGGCAGGACGTTTTGACGACGCTTTCGGAGCAGATCGTCACATATCACAAACTCACCAGAGGGGTTAGTGAAATACGAGTTTTTCAACCTGATAATTGTGTCATTTTCAGACACCTAAAGGGTTTTACAAAAGGGACACAACGTACATGACGCTGGTACAATGGATGAAAAGTGATGAATTTGCGAAACATGTATTGCGTGTGAACGTTCAGCACGAATGACTTGCTTTCTTCAGACCGGCTCCAAGTACGCATTCCGTCAGCCATACGTGGTCGGCAGTTCTTACAGTCCTCTCCGCACAGATGATTCCGCAGTCGACATTGTTGTCGGGGTGAAACTGGCAAAAGGAGAACAGCTAAAAGCGTATGTTTTTTTTTTTAATATTCTTGACAATGAGTACAACTTTATCTTTTCAGACTGCCACAGGATGCGATTGATGCTTTCTTGAAAGCGTTCTGCTTGAGATTCGCTGAAGACGTCAACGACGAAGTCTTGTTGAAGGATAATGTGAGTCAGAAATGGGTTTTTTCCTAGTTGAAATGGCCTTTCAGGTACTGTTCTTTTGTGGAAGTGACGACTTTCGAGTTTCGATCCGATTAACCACAAACCCAAATCCTACGTTTGCTGTGCGACTGACGGCTGCCTTGAAAGTATACGACGAGTAAGAACAGATCTTCGAGAATCATCAGAGACACCTTACACTCTTCTTCAGTTTCTTTGACATCACCATTCCAACTCTTTTCACTTTGCAAAACTGGCGATATTGCGTGTTGAGTAATTCTGAAGTGAGCCAGAGGCTCTCAGTGCCGAATGCGTGAGTTTCTCTTGATTATCTCACTCCCATCATCTGCATCGAGAACTGTATGATTCAGACACACCCTCACATGCTTGTACATTCATTTCCTACAGTATTACGAGTTTATTCCAAAGCTCTTCATTGAGACAGATACGTCGAAAGGAAGTGAGAAATACTTTCAGAGTTCTGCACGGCTTATCTCGTTATTTTCAGCTTTCCTGATTCCATTCAAATACGAGGATGTTGTTCGTTTCAAGCTACCAGCCTATCATCCATCATGTTAGTCTACTCTTTGAATATAAAACTTATTTTATGCGTTTCCAGTGCTGCACGCCTATCAAGAATTTGATGAGATGCGAACAATTCGGAAACCAACCGCAGGCGAGCTGCTACTAATGTTCTTTTTCCACTACGGATACCTTGTCGACTTGCCAAACACCCAATTGATTGTGTCCACTTCGACGTTTCACAAGAAGCCGAACGCAAGGTGGACTGGTTCTAATGATTTTCAGCGGAAAGAAAACAGATTATTTCAGCTGCATCGGTCTCGTATTGTTTGATGATGATGGACTTGTTGACACGGAAATTCCAGATGCGTATCGGCTCCAGTTTCTGATGCGATCCGCTTACCAGTTAATCAAAGATGCCGAAAACCCGAACATGGTGTTCACTCTTTTAATGAGAATGACTGTCGACGAGGCTTTCACTGCGATGAGAGACCGAATAATGCGCGAGAATCCGGCACATTCGGAGACTTTGGATAAGGCTCTCGCCATCTTTGATTACGATCCAGAAGTCGTTCAAGAAGATCTCGGAACTTGTGATGGAATCAAAGTGACCCAAGTCGGAAAAACTAGGGAATACTTGCGGGTTTCCGAGGATCCACATAAGGACACTAAATCGAGACAACCGACATTGGCATTTTCTGAAGATCAACACGCACTGAAGGGATTCTTGATGAAGCCGAGAGAGTTGGAAGTTGACACAAACGATGCTTCGTTGAGCCACTTCACAACACGTGCGGATCGGATGTTCATGACGGTTACGTTCCAGAATCCGAACAACTTGTCTCAACTCAACGTCATCTTCCTGCCACCTGTTGACCCGAAATTCCGGTTGCCGCTCATCGAGGACTCGTTTATGGAAACCTATAAGTACCAGAATGATCACTTTTCTATACGCGAAAGTTTTGGTGAAACGGTGAAGTTGTTTGCTCGCAGAGAAATCACGATAGTGCAGTCACTCAAGTATGATGTCCTTCGGCATTTGCCCAATCAGAACGCTTCATCGTCGGGTCCGAAAGCACTGGGACTGGATTTGATTGCAACGTTGAAAGATCAGTGGCTTGAAGCCGGTCTGCCTCCTCAGATTTTCACTTGGGGCATGGCTCCTGGCAAGGCACCGCTGAGAACGTGGGAAGACTTGTCTCGCGTTTCGAGTCAGGAAACGCAAAAGGGTTCGGACTCGAAACCGTCTTCTCTGTCGAAGAATTCTGCGGAAAAGAGTCGAACCACCCAGAAACGCGTGACTCGAGGACACAATGCGTCTGCAGGATACACGCCAACGATCCGTGACAAAATTCTCGATTTCAATCTGGCGGATATCAAAAAACGAGTGAGTTCGCCCGAAGGTTGTGTCATAATCGCAGAATCTTGTTTCAGATTCAAACATATCGTACTAATTATTTTGAATTGATGGCTTCAAGATGCCATCTCGATCTCAAATATCTCGGTCTCGATGACTAAATAGAGAATCTCATTCACAATTTGTAATCTCTCTCTCTCTCTGAAAAAACGATTTCATGCCAACATTCCCGACGACGGCTATTCCCGATATCTCAATTCATTCAAACTTTCCCGATTAATTGCCAGTACATACTGTTATTATTTCCTCAAATTGCCTAACCTCAAATTTTTTCTAACTTTCTATGTACAGCTACTTTCACTTTTTGAAGTGTCTCTTTTATGGAAATATTCCGGCCAGATTGGTTTAACACATTTCATGATTATTCTTCGTTTCTTCTTCATTTGGACTTTATTTAGACTTTTATCACGGTTTTTAACCGTTTATTATCTTTGAATGAGTGATCAATTCCCTCTGTTCCGTTAATCTGTTTCTTCAGAATGGTGAAACCGAAAACTAAGAAAGAGAATGTTTCGCCGCCGGATATGCTCAAATTCGTCGACGAAATTAGGGGTATGTCGATATTTCGAGATCATTATTCCTTTTTCAAAGTTTCCAGCACGACATCAGTACAATCAATTGCTGACGGCAGATATTATGGACAACTACAATCAACTTCGTCCTGTAAGTGCTCTTCTGATCTGGTTGAATGGATTGATCCCTTGTTTCAGAGATACATTAATGTTCATGAAGACAATTACGCGCATTCCTGCGTCAAAAAATCCATCGAAAACGCCGAGTTTGTGGAAAATTTGGAAAAATATCTAGACGGCAAGATTCGAGAGACGTACATGATCCAGTCGTCTAGTATCAAAACAAGGAAAATGACGGAGACACATGTCTACTTCGATGTAGTGAAAACCGATGGAGGAACATTTCCGACTGATCTGTAAGCTGGTGAACAGGAAGTTTGAAGTGTCTCAATATATTGGATTCAGGAAATTGAGATGCGATATCGAGTTCAAATACTTTATGTGCATTGCAAGCTTCTTGGCGAATGAGGACTGGTACATGGCTCTTTCGGCCATTGAAATGGTTCGTTTTCCATGCAAGTGGCATTATGTTTCCCGTTAAAAAAATTCTTTCAGCAAATGAGGGCAACTTCGAACCCGCACCCATGTGATGCGGTCAGATTGAAAACCAAAGTGAGCTTCGACGGATATGTCCCAGACGAGGTGGTTTTTGGAATGTATTATAGAGCATGCACCACGTGAGTTAACTTTGAAATGAGTATCCGACAACGATTCACTTGCAGGCTTTGTTCATACTTAGATCCACTTGTGTTCTTTTGGCAACGTGTAATGACAAAATCCTGGATCGACAAGAGCTACGTAAATCACCAAACGACGGATACAGAGTGGATGCCAGTGTGAGTTCAGAGTTCAGAGTCCCTGACATGATTCGGAAGATCGGAATTGAATAATCCTTGTAGAGAGCGGACAGCGATGCTCACGATCTTCTTCCTACAGTACGTCGGCCTTCTGCCAAACCTGGTTAAAGAGACAGATGTGTTTGATCGATCGAAAATTACGTGGCAAAATGTTACAGGCTGGGACAGTGGAATACCGTTTTTTACGATTGACTGTTTGTAGATAAATTGTCGTTCCCACTAGAACCCAGCTTTTTCCAGTTAAATTGGCGCAGCAGGCGAAGGCGGAAAGATCGAAGGTGAGCCATTTGAATGTCGGAGAGCTGTTTGCAATGATGTTGAAATTCTACGTGGACGTGTGCCCACTAGAGTGCGGCAAATACAACTTGGACAACGGAACATACGAAAAAACCAGAACCAGTGATAAACATTTTATCATCGACACAAGTCTTTGTAAGACGCCAAATCCAGAAGACCTGTACTTTCCATCGAGGAAATACAGCGTCAAAATTTTCAAGTGAGTGAAGTTTTTAAGTTTGTTTCAGATAGTTTCTCACAATTTTTCACATGTAAATACACAAAAAGTTTTTATTCATTAGTTAGACTATATTTGGGTCTCTATGGGTTGTACTCGATGGGGAGGTTCTTTCTGCGGACCATACCGTCTCCCTGGAACCACTCGCGACGGAACTGCTTGGCGGCGCCATCGGGGGTGTTGGTCCACTCGACGGTGATACGGTCGTTGTTGGTGTCCTCCTGTCCGTAGGCGAACGCATCGCACGAGACGGCGAGAAGGACGGCCTCCTTGGGGTCGAGCACTCCGCATGGTGGGTCGACTCCGAGACGCTTCATGTTGGTCGTCTTGATTCCGTATCCGATACGGCGAGCCGACGAGTTGATCACCTTGATGTGGTAGGTGTGCTTGTCGTCGTACGGCGCGTTGAACACGATCTTGGCGTTCGGCTGGGTCTGGATGTCTCCTGGTGGGACGGATTGGGCCATGGCGGTGGTTGTTGAAGGAGTTTTGTGAAACTCTATAGTTTATGCTCATTTGAGTCTCCTTTTATAGCACTCTTATCGCGCCCCAGATCTTCAGAGGTTATTGTGATAAGGAGCAGGGAACGGGGAGGTCACGTGGAAATATATGCGATTCAAAGCCTTCATTAAGCTTTCAATAATTCTTTCAGAAACTTGTTAGAGGAACTTGGAAAATCCGAAAGCAATTGTCCAGGCGATGATCTCATCAGAATGTGCGACAAAATACGACAGGACTATGAAACTGTGAATAATTCTTCCCTTCCTGTCTCGCAGAATGAGGGACATCTTTGAAATCTCTGTATAAAACTCTTCGCATAATTCTCACACTCATTCTTTTTTTTTTCTATTCCCTGAACGTTGTTCGCCATAATAAGAATTTACATAACGATTTGAATCCATCTTTTGCATATTTTTTGTCATTCCGACAGGCCAGATGTCATCCTGATCATATCAATTCGAATTTGGTATCAGATCCCGAAATAATAATTTTCCAGGATGACAGACGAGATCAAAAACGACCTGGATGCGTGGATGGCAGAGAGGAAAGAATGGGCACCTTTTAAGCCGATAGTCACACTTGAAAACTTTGGAAAAGGTAGGATTTCCGCAGGAAACGATCCAGGTGGTTGCTTTTACGGTAACAAACATATTTTAAGTTGCTCAACAAGTTTCAACGGGATTAAATGCAGATATATCCGATTGTCACTATGATCTGAAGCGGGTTTGTTCAATCTTCTCTTGCAGTTTCACTTTTTGTCTTCTCAGAGAAGAATAACCATGATCAATAAGCAGGCTCAAGTCAACGATGTTCGTCAAATTCTCCTGTCTCCCGAACTCGACGAGCACCTGGCCACGTTGTCTCGGACTATTCAGCCGGGAACTCCGGTGAGTCGTTGTACATGTAGTGCACTCTCTTATACGTCTGCTTTTTTTAGCAGCATACCAATTTCAAAATCACACAACTGCACTACGTTCCGAGTGCAAATCTATGGCCTCGACAGATAAAGATGTTCAAAGTGTTTCTGGAAATAGAGAATCGGGACGGCAGTCCAATTGTGAAAAACTTGTGAGGCAATGTTTATCAGTTGAAAACAAACAAAATTGGTTTCAGGACTCGAAGAATGCTGCTGGAGGACCGCTTCATGCGAATCCTTGGCCGGTATTTAATGAGTATACCAGGTTACCGATCCTACGACTTTCAACGAGACGCAGAATTTTTGAAAATTTTCAATAAAAACTATCCCAAGGATGCGTTCTATATTGGTTTCAGCTACGATCAAATAGTGTCGTACTCTCTCTTACCGAACATGTTCATTCGAGCATGCGAATGGCAAGTTTCATCTTTTCTTCTTGTATTTAGTCATTCACACATTTACTTTGTTCAGCTTCTTCCCAAATTTGGAGCGTCTTACGTTTGCTTTCATATCAATTATGTGGGAATTCTTTTCTGTGGAGAACAACTACGGTTACAGAGAACCGGCGTGGTTCTTGTTGTATGTTCAACTTTCCACATGCTGGTTATTTCTCTGTTTAGTTTCAGCGAAAAATGCTACTTTCTCGTCATTTTCTTCCTGCAACAATGCCGCCTGATCCCGCAAATCATGCGAGAGACTGATGTCTTTGTAAACTTTTTGACCTGGCCACAGGTTCACGAATGGGACAGAGGCGCACGATTCTTTACGGAGGAGTGTAGGTCGAATTCTCTTACAATTAAACCAAACTATTTTCTGCAGATTTCCAGAAAAAGAAAATCGAGATTGCTCAAAGCCCGTTCGCGGAGAAGACTCTCGGAGAGCTGCTCGTCGGATTGATTCACTTCCACTCTGTCACAGTCCCCTTGGGAACCTTGCCGCTCTATTTGGATCGTGTGGAAGTCGGAAAAACAAAAAGTGATACCGTTTTCTCGTTTATTGTGTGGAAAAGCGAGTTACCTCGGGTTGTCATCGCCAAGATTGCATTGTACCGTGAAATATTGTCGTAAGTTTGAGAAACTGCTCAGATGTCATTCATGTATCCAATTTGCAGCAAACTTTTCGATTACTTGAGAAAAACGGAAGACGGGGTGAAGGTTGCAGAGGCTCTCATTCAGAAGCGCAGGAAACTTCAGGAAAAACATCAAGCTAAATGGAAATAGTGAGTTATTCTGATTGTGAGCTCGTAATTTTAAACAGAATGCTTCAGCAACAAGTACGATGTGAATCCTGCGCTTTACTGGCAAAGTAGCGATGTTCAGTTGACTACAAGTGTTCCACAGACATCTCAGCCGAGTTCTTCCCTTAATCCATCAAACCCGAACGCCTCAGAGACCTCTCAAGAGGATCAAAAGAAAAATGACAATCAGGAAACGGGCGGTAGCAAATAGCCCTTGAAACTTACAATCTAACATGATCTCCACATCCTCGGTTCAAAATTTAATTACTAACTGTAAATAACTCATCCCTTAAGTTTCCGTACTGAAAAACCCGTCTAGTTCAATTATTTATTTTGTTTCATGTTGCTTTTGTACATTATTTTCATCTCACGAAGGGTTCAATGAAATGAGGTCTCCTTTGATTCAATTATTCATTCTTTTTTGCGTGGTAGCACATTTGCATCGATATCTATTTGATCAGTTTCGCCTTCTTCCTTCTCCTCATTTCTTTCTCATTTCTCACGTTTCTCTTGCTGCCGAGCAGTCATTGGATTTGGATCAACGATGGAGGAAGATTCTAGAATAAGAATCCCAGAAGGGCTAGAATACCTGTCAGCCGACATCAATGACATTTACTTTGACCTCCAACAGCGGAGTCACATTGCCGAGGATAAAGCAGAGATTTGCAATGTCTTTGAAAAGTACATAAAGGGAGTTGAGTTTCAGAAAAAGGTATGTTTCAGTGCTTCCAGCTTCAAGAACATTTAATTCATTTTCAGATGGAAAGTTTGAAACTCAAGGTCGTATCGATTACGCCTTTCGGTAGTTCGGCAACTCCTCTTGCCTCCCAGTCCGGGGATTTGGATCTTTGCATATGATTGAAACCGGATGGATGGCGACCGAATAAGAAGAACAAGAAGGAGGACGACGACGACACAAAGTAACTGGGAAGATGAACTTGTCGTGTCACAGTAACTGTTTCAGCGAACACAATATGGTACTCCGCGAGTTGTGCACGCAGCTGAAGTACGGTAGCGTGGAAGTCAAGAAAGCCCGTGGATGGAAGACTCCTCTGCATATCAAGAAAGCCAAGGTTCCGATCGTCAAGGCGCACATCTACGGCTACGACATTGACATCAGCGTTCATATTGGCGAACTTCAGCACCCGAATACGTGTGCCGCTCGTCTGATTCAAGCGTATCATCTGTAATTAATAATATTTTCACAGCAACGGGAAACATTTTAATTGTATTTTCAGTTTCAATCCGAACTTTGTCGTTCTGTGTTTCTACATCAAGGAGTGGTTCAAGTACGTCGTGGACAGTGATGCGAAAGGTCTCAGAACCGTTGGATCGATTCTTCCGAACTCGTGAGTCTTCCTGGAGCTTCTTGCAGTTCCAAATGCCTCTCCAGATACACAATAGTTCTGCTCGTCGCCCAGTTCATGCAGGAGAAGAATATGCTCCCGAAACTTCTATCCACTCATGCTAATGGATTCTTCCTTCCGTCGAAGCAGAGCACCTTCCCGCCTCTTTTTGGCGACGGCGGGATCACTGATGGTAAATAGAGTGGCCAATGTTTCCCTTCAATTATCCTGATTTCAGAAGAAATCGCTTCATTTAAAGACACGTATGCGACAGAGCTGTCTGAACAGTTGGGAGTGACATTATACCGTTTCCTGACCTATCTCACCGTTGAAATTGATCTCAAGCACAGCGTTCTTTCTGTGGAAGATGGCAAGTTTTTGCCATATGAACAGGTTTACAAGTGAGTTTTCTCTTCAAAGTTCAGATGAACAACTATATTATCGTTTCTAGAGAAGGAGAGTATACGCATGAGTTGATGATTGTCGACGTGTTCGACAAGTACAACCCAGGTCGTCGGGTGAAGACGATTGGTGGATTTATCCATTTTTTAATGTACCATCAGAAATTCTTTAGATATTATATTCTGATTTTCAGGGAAGCCAAACTGCGTTTGGAAAACGCGCACAATCCAATCAGAGTTTCCGACCGTCTCTTTGATATGACTATCGACTTGAAACTGATCGAGAGAATGCATCGGATCAATCTGAAAAATGCAAAGTCTGTGTTCGCGGTTCAAGCTCTCCACGAACAATTAAGCAGCATAATTGGAGACGAGCGAGCGGGTGGTCAGGTTGCAAAAAGCAACCGTCCTGGCAATGCAGAGCGACGGAGGAAGCGGCAGCAGCAGCACACGGGTGCCGTGGCCATCCCGCCGGAGGTTGCTCCCGATGGTCAGCCGATTATGCCGAGCCGACCGGGCAGTACTCGCCGTCAAGGAGGAGGAAGCCGTCTGCCGTCTTCTGCGAAGGGCGCTGCAAAACCCCACAACGTGTCAGGAAAAATCACATCGATCTCTTGATCCATTCATTTTATTTATTTATTTATGATTGATTGATTCAGCTATTTTATGTGCTTTTGTTCTATTTAAATCTTGTCTTGATTCTTAAAATGTAGATTGTCTGAAAGTTTTTTCCCCCAATTCTCCTCTTAAAAATTTATTACATCTATTTAGTTCTCGTGAACTTTATCAGATCAGATGACCGGATGAACCGATTGCATGTTGCCAAAGGCGGGGTCACCGCGGTACAAGTAGACACACACAGCCTTGGGCTGCTGGTAACGAGAGAGACCACGTGAAAAGCGGAGGGTCCCCTGGTCGAAAGGGCATTGACCCCGGTAACCGAACGGACCGACGGACACTGCTCTCCCTCTCTTGAAAGTGGCCACGTCTCCTCCTTTCCATTCGCAAATACCATTCCCCCGTCCACTCTTCACCTTTCAAGCAAATGGCTGTCTTTCCCCCTCGACCAAACGCGTCTTTCAATCGTCTTGCTCACTTTAAAATGTCCTCCCTTCTCCCTCTGCGTCGCTTCTAAAAGAATAGTTTCTCCTTGATTCTCCCTCTTCGTTCAGTCATTTTGTTGGTATTTATGAAGGACATGTTTGTATATATTCATTATTATTCGTTTATGAGACTGTAAGAGTTGAGATTCAAACGCGGCGACGGGTCTTACCACGACTTTCCCTTTTTTCCAGAAAAACTACGGTAAAATCACCGTAGTTTTTCGAAAAACAATATAATCTTGGAGGAACGCGATGCCGCGTTTGAATCTCAAAAACGAATAATACGTTCTTTTTGATTTTTGTTAAGATCAACAGGTTCAGTTGATGATAACATTGCCCCCTACAAGAATGGTCGACTTACTTTTTTTCCTCGAGCGCATTCTCTGGAACTCTTCCATTTTGTTTGTCAGTATTGCATGATTCACTTGCATTCTTATCTTATCTTCTTCTCCTTTGATCAATTGCATTTTACTTTTCAATTTCTCTCCTTCCAGTGATGCCTGTTCCGAACATTATTGGTGAGCGGTTGGAGGAAGTCGTCGACTTCGAGTTCGCCACTCAACACGCTCCAAATGTTCGCCAGTCGCTCACTGTTAACTTGTGTGATCGATTCCTGGAGCCATTGACCGACGAGATCGAAAAGTTCGTGCCCAAGGAAGACGAGAAGGAGGAAAGGGAGACGGACGGAGTTGAGGATAAGTTGGGCATCATCAAGACCATGGCGGCCTACTTGAAGAGTCCAGAACTCACCAAAGTTGTAAGTGAATCCTTATATCACACAGATGTTGACTTTGATAATTTCTTTCAGTTCCTATCCAGAAACCAGACGCTCAACGCTGTCATGCCTTTCTTCAGCGCTATCGAAGTGTCTGATTGGGAGAAGAGAGATGTTCCGATCTGCATTTCGTTCGGTTTCCCCAGGAAAGTTCCTCTCCGACTTCATGCCCGTGCAAGGAGCAACAAGTTGCTCGAATTAATCAGTGGACACATCGAGAACATGTTCCCAAACAGAAAAATCTATGATCTGGAGCAGAACGCGGCCGCCAAGGTGCCGTATCTATTGTTCGATGTCGATGACGTCAGCGTCATTATCAAGATCTCCGTGAAACCGTTCGGTTGCGAACAGTACTCGGCGGAGGAGATTATCAGCATTTATAAAGGGTAAGTGACATTGACGGCTTTTAGTGTGTTGAACATTTTTATTTTTCAGCTATGACGATCGCTTCCTGACCATCGCCAACTACTTTCATCACTATCTCACACAGAAAGCGATTAATAAGCGTGATGTGAGAAAGGCGAAATCAGTGATTCCGAAGCTGACATCCATCCAAATGATGGTTGTTCACTGTTTCAAACACTACGGTTTTCTACCATCTGGAACACGATCACTGACAGAGATGATGGCGGGGCTCACTGTGCACAAGAAGAGCCAACATTCACTCGGAACTCTTTACCTGCTGTTCCTCGACTATTACCTGGATGTTGTTTCACTGGAAGAGGATTATCTGGAAATCGGAACTGGAGCAATCAAGCAGAAGGCCGACATCGGTCTGACTAACCACAACATTCTGTCCATCGCGGATGTCTTCGACGATCACTATCCAGGAGAACGAGTCAATGACATTCTCATTTTCAAGAAAATTATAAAGTGAGTCGCCCAGAGCTTCTCTCGAATTGAAACTTCTTTTCTTTGCAGAGCATCTCTTCTTATCATCAAAAAGTATCTCAACAACAGAACAGGAGACGTTCTCAACGATTTGCGAGTGATTCCGATGCGTCCTAGGAACGTGGAACTTTAACAAAAATGGAGGATCGTGGAAGATATTCGGATAACAATTTGATAACGATTAACTTCGTACTTATCTTGTACAAAATTCTGCTGTTCTTTGTTTTTTTTATTAAATAAAATGAATAAAGTTTTTTTTCGGAAGCCACGCCACATTGACTCTCCGTTTCTAAATCTGAAACTGTCTTTCTCGTCATCCACTTTCTACAACATCATGGCATTTTCCCAGCGGCAAACTTGCTGCATTGAGGTTTTGAGGTTTGTTCCCATGGATCACAAGAAAACTAGGGTCTAGGATGCTGTTTGATGTTTTGATTGTCAGCAAGTGTTTCGATGGATTTAGAAATCGGCAACAATTCGGAAAGTTGAATGTAACTGTAGCTCTTCTCCCACATCTTCATCTCCCTTTTCCCTATTCCCTCTCCAGACATCAAATCCAATTTTTTTCTCTTCCACCACGTCTCCAATGATATCAATTCCATCTCACGTGTCAGTAATGTTTTCGGTCTGACCCTCGTCTTCAAGTACGTGCACTTATGGTCTCTTCCGTCTTTCTCACGCCATTTCAGTGACAATTTTCGAGAAGTTCAGAGTAAATAGAGACCCGAATCAATGCAATCTTTCTTCCAGTCCCGGACAGAATCTGGTGGGCGATCGTCTGGAAAAGTTAGCTTTCTTTTCGATGTGTTCCCCGAGCTCAAAGACATCAATCTAGATATTTACGCTGGAAGATGATGTGTCCGGGGTCATTTCAAGAAACGAAAAGGCCCCGAGCATATGTAGTTTGGCCCCCACTCCCTTCATCTCCCGTTTCGAAAAATGTTAATGAATCTTTGGATTTTCCATTTTCTCATCTTTCAATCTTTCTGATCTCCCTGCTCTTTGTTGACATCGTGGTCCTCCCCCTCCCAGTCATAAAATGAATCGGCTAACACTTTCGACATACATTTTAATTCAACAATCCATTTCCCCCATTCCACCTTAACTTCCCTTCTCCAGATGTCACAATCCTTCTTGTCACCGTGAGAATGTAGCCGTGATCACAAGAGTTGTTGCAATGGGAACTTTGTCTATTTTGGCCTGCAGTTGGCTCCAAGACCGCGAGTCCAGCTCCAATAACCAGAAATCTGTGGGATTATTATGCAACGTATCCAGTTACATGAAAACGGGCGGTTCCTCTGGAAAAAGGAGCGTCGGTTCGTCATCATCGACATGTTTGTCTTCTGGAGAGCATCATGCGGATCTCCTCGAACATATGAGATTCTGAAGTGTTTCATGATCAGAAGATCCTCTTCCAATTGGCTGACCATAAACATTTTTCTCTTGTTTCAACGGTTCCAGAATTGCGTCGAAGCCCTGCGTCGAAAACTGAATGATCAGTCACTCTCTCTCTCTCCCTCCTGATTTCATTTTCTCGGCCGAACTCTGATTGTGGGCTTTATTTATCAAAACTAGACATTTTTTCAAAATTTGAGTTCAGATCTTTTGAACCCATTCATTGTATCCTCCATGCCAAGACCTTTTCATTCAATTTTATCTCTAATCTGACATTTTCCTGCGTTTTCCTGCGTATTTGCAAACAATTGTAAAGATGATATCATAAAGTTCTTCCATGACTTTTGAAAGTTGCAGAAGAGGAAGAAGAAGTGGTTCCGTCAAAACAACCAACCGGGTCGACAGTGAACAGGGAAGACAATGTTGAAGTATGTCAGTAATCAGGTGAGCCAGATTCATTGTTAGGAGAGCAATAAGCGATGAGCTTAGTGAATCTCTTCTGTAGTTCTATGTAGGCAATCTTAGAATTCAAATTGGAATCAAAACTTTGAAAGAAAAAGCCAGAAAACACTTTTGATCCAACTTTCGAGGCCATTTCTTCTCGGGCACGTGTACCAAACTACACAGCATTCCATTCATTCATTCATTCGACTTGACTCGACACGCCCTTCTTCTTCCCGTAGAAGTGTGCTCATCAGAACGGAAAAGACAACCTTTTGCTCTTTTGGCTCTGTCTATGAGCTTTGCTATGTGGCCATTACGTATATACTTTAATAGCAAGTATTTCAGTCGAGCTGGTGGCTTTTGTTGTTTTCTTTCCACCTGCCGTGTTCAGGGATTCTGATCTTTCCACCTTATATTTTCTGGATTTGCCTAGTATCCGACCTTTGAGAATCCTCTACGTGAGCGACAAGAATGCTAACTCGACGAGACAGATCCGCATCATCTTGAGCACTTAAACACCCTCTTCCCTTCCATCTTCAATTCGCCACATGGTCACTTTCAAGTATCCGATTTCCACCCCCTTTCCTCCGAATATAGTGACTATTTTGATTGATTAGAGGCCCGAGGCCAGAGAGTTGATTATTTGAGAAATTGGAACTTTGGAAAGGCTCAGAATCCAGAAAAAGCTGCAGTAATCTGTATTTTGAACACGAGCCAAGTCATAATAAGAAACACGATCCCGAATCGTTCCAAACTCCAAACTTCTGACAATCGACACCAAAAAAGCACCGCAGGCGGTTGTTTTTGCCGGTGTTCAATTTGTTCCAGTTATTTTCCTATACCTATTACCTCTTTATATCAGCTGTCTGTCAATGAAGTCGGTAGGTCAAGAATCTTGTGTTCGAATGAATTTGTCACTTTCTCCTTTTTCTTTTCTTTTTTTTCCCCTTATGCTTGTCAGAAATGCTCATCCAACCGTTCAGAGTTCTGCCTACCAAGGTCTTTTTCGATGTTTTTTTCTGACTATTTAAACAGTGATCGGAAAAAATGCAGATTGTACATAGAATTCCACCTAGAACTCAACCATTCCTTTCCAGAACATTTCGGTGATGCACTACCTGATATACTACAATTCGACGCAGTCAAAGATTGATGACACGTGGCTGTATTACTCGATTATCACCTACTTTGAATTTGCGTGCATTTGCTTGAGGTTGGAGTTGTTTCAATACAATTCCGGAATGAAATGTGTTCTGTGTTCAGTTATCCTCCCGTTATATTCCTCGGCTACATGCTGTTTCAACATCGTCTCTTCCACAACAATCTGCAAAATTGTGTTCGGGCAGCCGTAGTTGAGTACTTGATACAACTGACTTCGCGAAGTGTTCAGATTTATTTGATTTTTAATTCCGAAGAAGATGGACTAGGTGAGTCCGTTGGAGTGTCCGAGATTGGAGACTCCGTCACATCTTGTTTCTGCCTTCTGAACTTGAAGGTTCTGATTGCCCCCTCTAATCTTTGAATATTCCAGTGTTCTACTACTCCTCACTAGTCCGCTGCACTTGTTACTTCTTCGGTAAGTCACTTGATCATTCCCCAAATACAGTAATCCTCTACAGTATCCCTCACCCTTCCGGGATTCGTTTTCGAGCGTTGTTGTGCCTCATATTTCCTGTCCGACTATGAAAAGAAGGATCGTTACTATATCAGTGTCATTCTTTTATCCGGAATGTCCATGAGCGGAGTGATACTTTCATGGCTTTATCATCAATGTAAACTGAGAATTGAGATTGGAATGTATTTTATAATCTGAAATTTCAGCGGAGAGCACACTGATCTACCACATTCTCATGTTGGCCATCAACATTGCCTCTTCAGTTGTCATTGCCGTCATTGAAAAGTACAACTACAAACGGTTGTATGAGAGTTCGAATTTGAGGAAAAGTAAACGGGAATACGCGCTGGCAGAGAGATTCCAAATTTCGGAGAATATTCGGGTTTGTGAGGTACGATTAATGGGTCCGCTCACAAATTGTTGCGTTTCATTAATAATTAGGAAAACATTATGCAACTATTCGCCATTTTTCAGTTCATGAAAACGATAATCAACGTGGTGGCAGTGTTCAACTTGCTTTCAACTGTTTCCGCAGCCCTTGACAACTTCAACTTTTCCCCTACCATTATGAATTTAGCATCTACATTTTTCAATTTTTGTGTTTTAACGTGAGCATATCACTCTTCCATTCGTCGGTTTTAATCTCAATTTTCAGCTACGGAACCCTTGTTTTCTTCCTGTTTTACTACCTCGTTCCGCAATTCCGAACCGAATTGAAATCATTGTTTACCAAGGTTCTTTTTAATTGATTCGCGTTTCTTATCAATCAGTTACAGATAAGAATCATCAAACCAGTGTCTCCGTTTCCTGATATTCAAAATGAAAAACCGATTCAGATGGCGGCCATCGAGACGGACGCCTACTTCAAGCAGCTCCAGAATCAGTGGCTCTAACTTCTAACTGAAGCTTCTCTGTTCATAACTAGCTTTTCTATTATGCATTTTCTTGTTTTGCAGCTGTTTTAGTACTAAATAGAGTCAAAAACGTAAAAAAAACACAGATTTTTGATTGTTTTCAACAACAGGGAGGCCTAGACATACACACATAATAATAGCCAATGTTGTTTTGTGCGAAGAAAAGAGAGAAGAGTAGGCTCTTTGCCTCTCTTTGCGTGTTATTGTTTTTGATGAGATTCCGTGTCGATTTGCTTTCCCAAAAAAACAGAAAACGGAACTAGAACTAGAAATTGAGAAGTGTCAAAACAAGAAGCAATTATGGAAGACATTACTGTAGACGAGAGTACGCAATAATCCGCTGCGGACCTGACGTTGAATGATACGCGCAAACATTTTTCAGTTTTCTGAATATTTTTGCTCGGCCGCCGGCGGATCGATTCGACTCGAAAACTCGATATTCTTTGAAGATGGAGCATGCTGGCGATGGAGAAGACGTGCAAGATGTTGAACGAGTGAGTTTTTATTCCAATTCTGAAGATCTATGGTGGAAAACATGTTTTTTTTCCACTGTTCTGTTTTCGGAAGGCACGTGCGTTCGGAATCAACATTTTCCGAGAAACAGCGTTTACGTATTGCTGTTAAAATGGAAAAGTCCCTATATTTTTATCGCGAACTTTAGTTCAAGTGCCTCCAATCGAATATTATTTTTTGACAATCTCGAAAACAACGTTCGATTCTTCTGTCTGTCTTTCCTTCTCACTGCCATGTTTGTTCATCCTTTCAGCTATTTTTCCTATTTTTCTCCGAATTGGCGTCAAGTGTCAGAGTCATCGTTCCTGTTTTCTCATATGATCCCCGACCCGTTCCTCTTCGAAAGTTATAGAATTTCGAGAAGCGATCGTCTTGTTTTCCGAACTTCCGACATGCTTGCGGCATCGCCGAATCTTCCGTCCAGCTATCGTCGCCGTGTCTGGTCAACAAGTGCTTTGTAGACGGCGTGGCTCACCCGAAAATAGTACCAAATGGTGTATTATGTTATGGCCGAAAGCGCCGTCGCCGCCCTGCGCCTATCTCATCTTCGGGAAGAAGAAGAAGACGTTGTTTTTCACCCACTTGGTTTTCTTCAAATTTGCGCGTTTTATTCGGTGCGGAAAACTCGGGATCTCAAAAAACAACAAATCCATGTTTTCTTCGCCCCCTAATTTGTTTTGACGCCTAGACAAGCGACGAGCTGTAGTCGACTGAGCCCATGAGCTTGGGTCCATCTTCTGAAGACAATTATTCATGCATTCACCAACCAATTTTCTTGCAAACCGAGTGATGAATTGATGGCTGTTGAAACGGGCGAGACGAGGACATATGCACTTTTAGCAGTCCGGAAGATTCAAAGAACAGACCAAGTTGTGTTTTTCATGCACAGTGCACTTATGTTTCGAATATCAATCGAAAATATTTTCGAAAAGAGCATTCATGATGTTTTCTAAAAAATACTTACAGTACATTTTTTGAAATCCCGAATCAGTTCCCAGCTAAAGATCTTCGCGCCCGTGACGTTGATCCTTTTCGGAAACCCGTGATCTGTTTACCGTGTTCCGAGATGGCTTTCCTCTCCGTCAATTCCCCGTAGGCAATGTTCGTTTGCCACAAACATCGTTCTTCTTCTTCTTCTTCGCTGTCTTCGTTGACATCGTTCGGGCGGTCGGTCGGTGTTCCTAATAATGTTTTGTATGTGTGTAGTAAGTATACTCGTATGTGTTTTCCAGAAGAAGCGATTCTGAAAAGTGAAAACACGGGCCCGGAGAGCGGCGGCGCGACGCGGTCATTTTTGTCGAAAAACAAAAATATTTATATTATTCGAGTTGTCGAAGAGAATGTTTTGGCGCACAAAAATATTTTTCATCACCATCGTCAACCGACTGAAAGAGGGAAAACCCAAAGTATTTTTGTCTTTAGTGTTCCGTCGTTCGATGTCTGGTTCCGTTTCTCCATCCGGTTACTTTTCTCCGAAAGCCGAACAGAATGGTATCGAATGCTCTGGTTTGATCCTGCCTCTTTGTTTTCAGTCCTCGATGCCTATCAATGACACTCTGTTTCACTCTCTGACCAGTGAGCAGTTTCTCTAAGCTTGGCGTTGGCACAAAAATATGTTTTCATGATGTAGACGCTAAACAAAAACAACAAAAATCAGTCATTTTGTTGACCACTAGGGCTACCAGTCACTCAGAGACACGATAAATTCGTGGTGGGCCGTGGAACGAAGCTGTTTTCGGGACGTCGAACACAAACTTGTTTCGTCTCCTCCTCCCGCTCGCTCGTTGTCTTCGTGTTCATCGCGCCCTCGGCGGCGCCCGAATGTTTTGCTATCGACCACCACCACCGTAGTCGACCAATTTCGTGTAAACATGAGATGTGCCTGGTTTACTTAGGTTTTCGGCGAGTCCCGCCTTCTTCTCTCCCTCACAATGCCGCCCGTCCTTCTTCCTCCTCCTCCTTCGTTTTCGCCCGTCCAGCCGTCCAGTTGTTTGTCCCAATTTGTGCCGGTCATCGTGTGCCGTGGTGACGCTCAGTGACACCCTGCATCAAATGTTTTCAATCCGAGCACTTCCCTTACCCACTTTCGTCCGCTTGACACAAATGGGATATGACTATAAGCGGGTGCTGACATTTAGACCACGTGAAGTGCAAGTCACATGAAATTTGTGGTTTGCTGCTTCCTTCCCAGCACCACTTCTTTGTAGCTTATGCTTTTCTTCTCGGCATTTTCTGAGTATAGCATCCAACACCATCAATCCCGGCCGTTTTCAATTTCCCGTTTTTCTTTCTTCGTTTCGCTCATCACACTCTCCGCATTCCTCCGTTTCGCTTCCACCTCCTACAATTAGCGTGTCTACTGGCGGTCGGTATTCAGAATTCACCTGGTTATCGTGTGATCGCACTCGATTCTGTCATTTCTAAAATTTCACGAGTGTTTTTAACTTTGAGCGGCACGAAAGGTGTTGATAGGTTTAATGATAAAAGAGACTGGAGATAAGAAAAGGGACGGACGGAAGGACGAGAGATCGATTTTTGGTTTAGTCGCCCTGGTCTGAAAGTGGGTTGGTTGGTCGCGATGAGACATGCACCTAGCCATCAGATCGAGAGACTCAGACACTTGAAGATAGAGCCGAAAGATCAAATAGGCCTCTGTGGCTTCGTGCCTGTTTCTCACGTCGCCCTCCGTCTCCACTCGTCCGCGTCTCTTTCGATCTTCAGTCAGCGAGTATTGCGCGTTTCGTTGTGTCTGCGTTTCCATCCCTTTTTCATTGTTTCCCGAGTGGGCCGACTGGGCAGTGCCGGTCGTTCGTTAGGTTCACATTTCGATCTCTTGTCCTGAAAAAGAGGAAGACGAAAAGCAGTGGGGCGGCCTAAAAATGGGTGGTCGGGTGCCCGCTTATCTTTTTTCCCTTCCCTTTCCTATCAACAGTTCGACGGTCGTCAGCAAGTTCGATTTCAATTTTCGTTCCCACTTTCTATCTGTCACTCTCTCTCTCTCTCTCTCTCTCTCTTCCTTCTCTCGCATACTGTCTCTTTCGAAGCGCTCAATGGTTTTTCTGATAACTTTTCCACCCCGTTAATCATTCTCAATACGTTGGTCCAGCTGAACTCGCATCCAAACCGCGCGTGTGTCCTCCACACTTTTTTGCTTTGCTCCTCGCTGCTCTCACCCACGGCTCAATCCAACAAGCTATGCTCTAGTCTCTGCACACATTCTGTTTCTCATTGATTTTGGTAGGTATAAAGAGCATGAAGAGCCTCATTTCCTGCCTTCTGATTTCCCCTTCTAGAAACATCGCCCACATGTTGTGATTCAATGCTCAATCTCCGCATCGCCGCAGCATAACTTGCATCATTGAAAAATGTACTTGATGTACCGCTGTGACCACCCACCAATGTACACTTCTCCGAGATCTAAATGCCAGACGGACCGAGGAAATGCTTTGAATTCTGCGAAAATAGGGGTGACTGCTTGCACTCTTCGTCGGTTCTCTTGTCTCCTCTTCCACTTTCTCTCTCCCATATCACGTACAATAAAGTGCGTTTTGTGTCTTTCTCTCTCCGTCAGGAGTACTTCACGATAGAATGTTTCCACACTCTGATTGACAGACTGGAGTTCGCTCTGGAAATGTTTTCGAGGTCTCACGCGCTCGTTTTCCTGTTCTCGAAAAACAGTATTGTTTTTGCGGCGATTATTTGAAATATGAAAATAACTTGTTGTCATCAGGAACGTCTCCGGCTTGAATTCTCTAAAAACGCTTCTGGATTGGTTTGAACACAATGTTTTCGGGTTTCTTCCGTGGCCGGTTGTCCGTTTTTCAGAAGAACGAGATACGGTGGGCGGAGGAAAGAGTGGAAAATACGGCGGTGAGTCGATGAAAACAAAAATATTTGTTCGAAGCGGCTTGGGCAGGACACAGAAGTGGAAAGGAGGCGGAGAAGGAGGAAATGGAGTGAATAACACAATCGCAATCTTGTTCACACCCTCTCTTCCATAGTTGATCAGCTCTTGGCTGCATTTTAACATTTCCACCTGTCAGCTGTTCTGGTCTTGATCTTTTGTCTGCCTTTGTTAGCTACGATAACCTTGACCAGAAAAACAGTTTTTTTGAAATCTGGTCTGGATATTTGATCTCCTGAAACTTGCTTCGGTATTTGGTCTATTCTATGATCAGTTGGTCATGAACTATTGGTTTCCTGCTTGAAGTTTACGACACCGCGACCGATTCGAACGGACTGTCATGAGTGTGTCGGCAGAAGAGGCGAGCGAGGGCATGTTTTGATCTGATTCGCAGTCACTCCAATCTCCTTCGTCGTCGGGTTGACAAAACTTCCGTCCGTCTGCGCCAACGACTCTGTCTAATCCCGCCGTCGCACAAATAGCTGAATCAAGTCAGCATCCATCGGGTTTTCTGTTTTCCACCCCACCATTTCCACATCGCAACCGATCACCAACTCATTCACGAAATATCGTATTTGGCTTGGTGCGCAAACACGAACGAATTGCAGGCCGACGGGTCGAAACACATAAATGTGCATCCTTCCCCGGCTCTCCACCATTCTATGCCTCTTCTCTCTTCCGCCAAATGCCCGTCGCAGTATTTCCCATCAGAGAAGCGAAAAAATGAGAGAGCGAGTGCTTTCCCCTGGCATAATGCTGAGTGTGTTCTGCACGTATCCTGCCGAATCTGAAGTTTATATCAAGAAACAGATGATGACTAAGCCTAACCGCTACATGCATTCAGGCTGTACTACTTTTCATTCATATAATTTATGAAACGAGTCGTCTGTTGTTTGCACCGATCATCATCATCACCATTCCGTGGTTTCTGTCTGTGTGTCTTGGTCTCTCATCGAACAGTTGACCTGATCATGGTTTCTTTCTGTCTCTGTGCGCGCTCGTCGCGTTTCTCCTTCTTTCTCTTCTAGTCTTTCCCAGAATTTTTTTCTCATTTGGCTTCCTGTCAACCTGCGTCATGCATCTTTCCATTTTTCCCTCCTCCAACCGTCCATTCTTTCGCCTCCGTTTTCTCTTGCTTCCGCATCTCAAAACATGTATTCGTATTTTCCTCCCGGTTCTCGTGACTATGGCGATCCGAATAACACTGTATTGACTGTATTGGTTGTGCTGATGTGAAAAAGTAGGAAAAAACATTGCCCAGAGAGCGGCCCCGGAACTGAATTTTCTTTCATTCTGCATTATTTATAGTGGGACACTACACACAACAGTGTAGTTTCACAATCGAGCGCAACTAGACACACACACCACGAAATCTTGGTTTCTCGGCCTCTGCGCCCCCAGTCTTGCGATGTAATCGCGCCCCGTTGTGCTGTGTTTCCCAATTTTGTGAAATGCTGTCTCATGCATTGCACAACGCTTCGCAAGAAAAATATCATTAGAGCGAGTTTGTTAGTCACCCCACCTCAAGCGATCTTTGTCGTCAGAGTTCGTCTCCATTATTTATAACGCAGCCCGTTCTCGCGTGCTGACTCATTCACCTCCCTCCCCTTGCTGTCTTCTTATCAGCAGCCTCTCCCTGCTCCATTATTCATATTGTCATATTTTCCAGATGGACAGTAGCAATTTGATGTATTTGAAGCATTCGGCAGACAGCTGGTCAACTTCGGAAGTTAGATCATTGGTTCACAAGTAAGAGTAACTAGTTTGGAAATAAGTTTCCTAAATTTTTCTTACAGGCACATGTGGACTATCAGGGGATTCTCGCAGCTCGATTGCAGATATCTGGAAACCAGCGCGAAAATCAAAGATCTCAGCGTAAGTGTGCATCGTTCTCTTCCTTCCCCTATCCAGACCTCCATCGATTGTAAAGTAGTTAGGAGGGTTTTTTGTTGTTTTGCATATCGCCATGAATTCCAGCAAGAAGGTCGGTTCCAGGCTTCGCCATCCAACCTGCCATCAAGTTCTGGTGGCCTGCCGGAGCTTCCCGAGATCATTTTCCGCATACGTCTGCATCCACAAGGAAACAAGGAATCGAACAAAGACTTTACCTTTTTCCAGGTAATAGATGTAAGTGTGCTTGTGTTGCATCGGTCCTTTTACAGTGTTTCACCCAGCAGAGCACCACCAACACCACCGCGCCGACGTTTAAGTCCAAGTTCAAGTTCTCGGTCTACAATACTCGAGGAGAGGAGAGTCCGACGACAGTGTATTCGGGAACCCAACAAGTGAGTTGTAGCGAATTAGTGGATTTAGTAAAATAACATAGAGATATCAGCTCCACGGATACTTTGAGTACATCAGACGGGAAGTTCTGATGTCTCATGTGCAGCCCAGTGACGACCTCCATCTGTGCCTTAACATTATCGTGACCTTTGACACACTGACAAAGTGAGTTTGATAATCCTCAAGACATCAGCTACGAATTGAATTGCAGAGCATCGCAAAACACGCGTTCGATTGCACCAGAGCTTCCGCTGCCGGTTGAGGTCACTAAGGATTTGGAAAACCTGCTGCGCAGTAGCAAGCACTCGGACTTCACTATCATCGTTGAGGGAAGGGAACTGAAAGCCCATCGAGCCATTCTGTCTACTCGTTCTCCAGTATTCGCTGCCATGATGGAGCCGCATACCGCTGAATCTCAAAATAGTCGTGTCGTTTTGAAAGACATTGAGTACGAAGTTGTGCAAGCACTTCTGTTCTACATCTACACTGGGAGCTGCCAGAATATGGGAATGCACGCTCTGGAAATTCTCGCTGCTGCCGAACGGTTCCAACTTCCAGGTCTCAAAAACATCGCTGAATCGGTAAGTAACGATGAAAACGTCTCTTTTTCAATCTGTTTGATTGTCAAGTTTCTAGGCTATGAGGAATGGATTGGCACCCGAAACAGTTTGTAAACATCTTGCTCATGCGGACCTGTACAACATGCAAGAATTCAAGAAGGAGGCCATCAAGTTCATATGTCTCAATGCCAACGCTGTAATTAATGTGAGTCATTCGCGTTTAATCTTGTAAAGAACTATTTATTTCTTCAGTCGGATGGGTTTTTGAATCTGTCAAGAGAAAATCCGGCACTTATTGCTGAAATAATGAGCATGCTTGTGAATGAGAGACCGAGCAACTGTTATACCAGAGACGGAACCTGTAAGTTGTCTAATTTGCAAAGTAATCGTATTCAGTAATATAGTTGCAGTTGAACCGACGAACAAGCGTGCCAGAATGGCCGAGACCAACCTGTGATGATCTTTTCTTTTCTATTCCAAGAACTTTGATACTGCATCTTTCTCCAGACAGTTGTCGCTTATACCATGTCATGCCTACTTTAAATTTCAATGCATACTAATGGACATTTCATAATATTACCTTCTTCACATTAAATGTTCCTTAACTGACTAACTCTGCATCTTAGTGTCAAAGAATCTCAAACCAATCCGTTCTTTTTTATCCGCTATGTTTTCTCTTATCTTTATTTCCTCACTTGTTCCATTTCAATCCATGAGTCATGATGTTTCGACCCCAACTTCCCTCTCGTATTTTGTCTGTCCCATCATATTCCTAAGCTTTCCAATCATAGTCCATCTCGTTGCCAGAAGGTCTGCCTATCAGTTTTGCTGTTTAGGCTCTCATGCTTACGGTTAGCCTGACTAACGGACGACCGTTCATTCCTCCCCCTCCCCCTCCTGAATCATGTCCCATTCAAGTCAGTCCTTAAAGAATGTTGTTTTTCGCAAAGCATGGATTCATCCTTTCCTACACATGTCGATTATAGTCATCTCCCTCCGATCACACCCCAATCCCACACCATAAACCACAATCTCAACACCAGTGTTAACAATTTTCCAGTGCATAACACACACTCTGCGTCCCGCACCATTCGCTGTACTATAAACCGATTTCATTCCATCAAAAGGCGACAATAAAACGCTTCACTATTTATTTCGGGTGCAATGAAATGAAAAAACAAACGACTGAGAAGATATATAATTTATGTGTTTTTATTATGGTGATAATAATGAGAAACTTGTTAAAACTTGATGGCAGGGAAGAATCTTCAGTGAGAAATGGTATTCTCACAGAAATAGAAAACAAGGGATATTCGAAGACTGAAATTGGCTATGAATTGGGATCGATTCGAGAAGGTTTTCGCAACTTTCGACTCGTTTGTCCCGTGTTCGATACGATCTTCGGACAACCTCAATCACTCCGAGAAGGGGTCGATGTGTATCGAGTTCTTCTGAATATCCGTCCGCCATCTCTCTCTCTCTCTCTTCATCTTTCCGCGCGGAACCGCGTGTCGATCCGTTTGTTTCAGGTCGCTTTCTCTTCTTGCCGACTGGATGCGATGCGCTTTCCGTTTTTCACGCAGCAGTGTAACCTCTCAGGCTCACGGAGCAGCTGATGAGCACGTTTCGAGAGCAAGTTGGGGGAGAAGAAGAGAGGGAAAGGCAGAGAGGGGGACAATGTGTTCTCCTCGCGAGCAGATTTCATTTCTTGATCTGATCTGAGCTGTGTGTGGCTGCTCCGAGCTGTTTGTCATGGCTCACCGATCCCCCCGAATCTCTGAAATCTTCCGACTCCCACTGCTTCTTCTGAATCACCGTCTGATTCACCGATTCTCCGACTTTTTGTTTTGTTTCTCGTGTTTCCCTCCTCCCCGTTTCTCCTCTTTTCCTTTGTTTGTTCTCAATTATAGAAGGAAGAAAGCTGCACATTTTGTCATTGTCATTCCACACCTTCCCACTCATATGAGACCTACCAACTGCATTATTTGAACTGACTAATGACAGGTCTCCCAATGGTTTTAATTTGAAAAATCCCCTAATTCTTCGAAACTTTCAAAAGGATTTTAGAAAAGAAGTGACATGTACCGAATAAACCGATTCTCTCCACCGACGGACGCCCAAGTCTTCCACCAAACTTTGACTAAATTCATTAAAAAGTTCGGAACATCTAGCAAAAAAGAAATCTCTGCAAGACCCGCTGCTGGCCAGAACAATTAGTTTCAAAACACTTCCGTGGGCGTACAATCTAAAGATAAAAGAGGGATGTCGACACCTCTGCGAGCCGCCTGTCCGCTTCCTTTTCCTCCCGCGCACCTGTTGATCCAGTCAGTTTCTCTTTCCCGCTCATGTTTGCCAACTTATCAAATATGATTGTCAGAAACCGGGAGGGGATAATGCGAAGAAGAAGTACGTGATCAGCTTCCCCCTCTTCCTCTCCCAATCCGAATCTGTTTTCCAGTATCTTGTCGCCGTTCGCCGCCGTTTTCCTTTCCTTTTCCAATCTGTTATCACCTCGTTTCGCCTCCTTTTCTCCATCTTCATTTGCATATTATCAGGCGTTCGAAGCGACTCGCACCGCCGCCCGCACACTTTACATCCTTTTCTCTTGTCTTATCCTCCCACTCCTCCCCATCTTTTCCTTTCATTCGGATGCGAACACGCTTTGTACTTTCGCCACTTTTCTCTTTCCACCCGTATCGAGCTGTATCTTCAGTATCATCTCACAGTCGTTCAGTGCATGAGTCAAGCGAATCAAACGAAATGAGAAATGAAATAATAAAATAAAAGATGTTCCCCAGTTCCTTTTGTGTTCTCTCGCTCGCCCACCTGCCACATGTAGATTCTTCTCGATTCGTTTCTTTTCATTCTTCCCGCCCTTTCAGTCTGCTCGTAAACCGTAAAACATCTGCTCGTCCTCCTTTTCGACCCGGTACCAGTACCATCTTTCAGGTCTCCCTCCATATACAAAAGGATGTCCGTCCAGTGGCAACTTCTAGATGATGTGGCGCTTCGGGAAGTGTTCAAGTCACTGGATCCTAGCACATTGCAACGGTGTCGACGGGTTTGTCTTGCGTGGAATAATGAGATCCAAAGGCTCAATAAAAGTACAAGGTGAGCGGAGAGAAACTGAGAGATTCCAAGCAGGATGTTTCAGGAAGTTCCACCCAAAGTCCATCATGATGGAGTTAGATGGAACTGGTTTCCGTCTGTATCTCGGATCACCTGTAAGTTCTTTGCCTTTTCACTGTTTTCCCTTACCTCTCAAATTTCAGAAAAGCCCGAAACCCTTCGAGGATTCATCTGTCAGTTCTACAACTGTCCATCGAGTTCTCACCCACGTGGCTCCACCAGAAACCCTTTCCGTATTATTCAAAGAGCACGTGGATGATGAAATAATCACAGAAGTCACAGATGGCATCAGTTCCCAATGGTGCTCCGGTGTTCAACAAGTGGGATATTCTTTCAGGTTTTCGAGGAATCGTCTTTCATTTTTTCAGTTAGAAATCGTAACGTATTCCGGTTCAAACTTGCCAAACATTTTGTCAACTCTAGGAAAATTCAATTCAGTTTCAACCATATCACTCTCTCACTTTTCCAATGTAGACATCTCTTGCGCCGAGGTTTTCAAACAACTTCCGGAGCTTCGATACCTGAGAATCTTCGCGTTCAACGGGAATTCTAGCACCGGCATATCCAGTGGTCTGGTGTTTGATGAAGCTGCAGTGGAGGAACTTTTGAGAAATCAGAACGGATTCAGAAGGATTCAAAGTGTCGAGTTTTACAATACAGATGTACGGATTTCGATGGATACTATGGTGGACACTTTACTAAGGCTGGCACGTCTTCCAGTGCATCCGGAAGTTTTGCAGAAGCCGCTGTTCCCAGAGGTGTGTTCCGAACTATAAAAACATTGAAATGAGTGCCTGATTCAGAATTGCGAAGAAGCAACATCAGTGCACCTACTCTTCGAGAATTGTCTCTGGGAATCCATCAAAGAACATGAATTGCTGACTGAGATCATGCGAATCTCTTCTGAAACCGTCTTCCCCACTCGTCAAAGTCCAGAAGAGCCCCTCTTGAAAGGCGCTTTCCGGTTTCGAATCCTCGACACCCAGTTTGTTTTGAAGTTTATGACTCGATGAATTATGCGAAAATCTCAAATTTATTTTATGAAAGCATTTGAAAGCATTCGAAACAACCCGTCGGGTAACAAAAACGAAAGAATGATGATGATGGTGCAGGATGAACAGAGAGAGAAAAGGAACGAGGAGGGCTCAGAGAAGTACCTTGAATGGAAGAGATCGCCGGTGGGGAAACTAAAACAGCTAGCAGAACGAGAGGGGAACCTAACAAAACTTGCATGTCTTCGGGCAAAGAGAAGACATGACCTGGTAGATGGCCGGGGATCGACACCGGTCCGCAGTCCACCAACACACCGTGATTCTGTCTTCGCACTCTGAAACATCTTTCCGGTTTTTCAATGATCTCTAAAACTTTGTGAACTCACGAGCAGGCTTGTTTGTATTATAATTGACATGACCAGAACTACTCGAAACGACGAGGTTTTGCGAGGGCAGTTGTGCCATTGGCGGCAGGATCGGAGCCGGTTGAGTGTCGAACGAGCGGAGAGGGATCTTCGGTCGATCCTCGTACTTGTGATGGTACTGTGGAGAGTAGATGGGCACGTGCTGAAACGACAGAGGAGGGCGGGAGGGGTTAGAAGGGCACTTCGACAAACCCTTGCTCTCGCGAACGGAGCTGTCACGCTCTTCTCCAACGGACAGTTGTACATTCTGTTGATCTTGGCAATGTCGACGTCGGAGAAGTCACGGGCGTTTCCGATAGTTGCAGCTGGAAAATGAAGAATTGGAACGATATTTCGATCATTTATTAATGGTTGAAATGATGATACTCACACTTCATCTTTGGCAACATTGTCGGGAATCCATTCTTGGAGAATGCCAAACTGTCATAGTGCAAGATGGATTTATAGTCGTAAGGTTGGCCGTAGTAAGATGTTTTCGAAAGATCAACCTTTCCAAACTGATCAAGTGCCCCCCGGTCGATATTCTGCCAAATGATGTCAATGAAGTTATCACGATCCCATCGTTCTAAAACATTGTTTATTCTAATAAAGCGCTGACTGCTTATCTTACCATGCTCATGATAGAATCCGACGACATGCATCATCTCATGAATGATCGTCGCGTACTCCATGCACCCATTGTCCAAAGACAGCACTTGAACTCCAGAAGTCCTTCCAACTTCCGAAAAACATCCGTCCACTTTGCCAATGAACAAGTAATCTGGCTCGCCGGCTTGCCTTGGAACAAATCGGATGCACGTCTTCTCGTGGTACTGTAACATTTCAATAAAATGAACATTTGCCAGGTGGATCGCGTACTTGCTTTACTGCTTTTGCCAGAAGAGCTCGTTCATGAGGAGAGTAGTGAGGGGAGATGGCGTATGGAATGCGGGCATTCGGCCAGAGTTTGGCAGTTCGGGACACTCCATTTCTCTGGAACAAGAGTTGATTTTGATATCTAATCATTAAGATTATACCTTCTGCCTTCTTGGTAACCGAATGTCCGATTTGTAGTCGTTGACTACTTCTACTGGAATATGCTTGCCAAAGAGTTCTTCTGGAAAGAAAAGAAACAGTTTTCACCCGATAAAACAGTTAATGTGACAAACCCCTTGTCAGCTTATCAGCAGTCGCAAAATCCTCGAAATTCAACGAATCCGTGCTATCAGCAATCACCAGAATCTCATCGTCCTGGACCCGATTCCTATGTCCTAATGTGGCGGGTATTGCAGCGAGAATGAGGGTGATCCATGACCAGAGCATGGAGAAGAACTGAAACTGTGATGGTGGAAGGGCGAATGCGATGATGGACTGCGCATGTTTCGAGTGCGAATGACCAAAGTGGAAATGTCAACAGATTGGAGCAGAAGTGAGAAGAAGAAGGCAACCGGATACCAACAAAAACAACTATTTGTGTTTGCGCTGATGCTCGGGGGCGAAGAGGAGCAACAGGAGCAGGAGCGGGTATCAATGGCAATGGTCAAGGGAAAGAGAGAGAAGGGGAGATGGGCGGGATGTAGAGAGGGCATTGTTCTGGAATTGGGCATGGAAGAGCAAAGACTGCGAGAGGGAGGGAATGCGACCGGAGTCACACCTTGAATAGAGCATAGTTTCAATGTATCTCTCTATGGAACGACTAAAGCACAGTTTCAGGTAGTTCTAGAAATGGTGAACCCATACAAAATTGACAAATTTATGGGGAAATTCGGCCAAAAACTCACGATCATACGGTAACAAAAACCTAGCTGCGTAAAATGTTGGTGATGAACTCTTTTGAGTCTTTCTTCAAAGTCGGGACGTTTGCTTCCTTTTTGAAGAACCTTCCAGGATCTATTACATCTTCTGAAGCAGCATCCACATTTTGACGAATGCATTGACTTTGGAGACAATGAATTCAGAACAAAATCAGTTTCCATCCAAAACCAACCAACTTTGACCCATTCATTAAGCCCACGCAACACCTCCGACCATCCTTCGGAACACATACTCATCCTCTTGTTTGCTCATGTTTCTTTCAAAGCGCTGTAACTAACCCCTTGCTCACCGATACACTTGTATGTTTTCGGGGAAACAATCTCTTATTTTTGTTGCAAAACAACCTATGAGACGCAGAGAAGCAGAGAGACACTTCTTACAGGAGGAGAGGATGGATTGCGCAAGAGGGGAGCGGGGGAATCGAGAGAGAAAGAGAAACATAATCGGCGTCAAAAATACGTATGTATACAAGACAAGCATCACAAAATTGTGAAAATGGCAGAAACTGGATAAACGGCAAAAGGGGGAAGATGAGTGAAGGACGTGGGAAGGAAGGGGAGATGAAAAGAGGAAGGAGAAGGAGATGTTCAAGACCAAGAGTTACTGTATTGCGAGTGGCAGGGCATTTCAATCAGTGATAAGGTGAGTGATGGGAAATGACAGTTGACCATCGAGTGGAGGGCTACCAGATCTTTCAAGAGTGGGGGCAGTGCTTCAAGAAAGAGAGCTAGTTCCTATGCTTCTTCTCCTGCCATCATAGAAGTGGCAGACAGGAGATGCTTCACGGTAGGATGAAGAGTAAGAAGTAGTAGTAGTCGTTGGCCTTCCTCTTCTCTTCTTCTTCTCCTCCTCGACGGATGGCATGGGGCTGTTGTGTAATATCGCGATTTTAGCACCGTCTGTCTGCGCATCTGCGTCGTCTTGTGCTGTCACAAGTGAGAGTAAGCTTGTTTGAACTACACTATCCAACCGGTCCTTTAAAGGGTTGCTGATGGCAGAGGGAGAGAGAGAGAAGGGCACACACCGACGATTCAGATGATGGCACGATTAGAAGGCCGCCGCGCGGAAAGAAGACGGAAGGAGAGAAGAAGCTGACACGAAGGGTCACGAGGAAGAGTTCAAGGTTGGCTGGCAGAAGATAATGACATTCAGCATTCAGGTTTCGGTCTGGTTGTCTCGAACGGTTACGACGGCAGAAACGACTTAATACAATTGCATCAGAGGGAGAGAATTGGTTTAATGATGTGGTAATCAGTAATCAGTAATCGCAATCAGTAAGCAGGTTCTCGAGTCTCGAATCATTGCTTCAATTAAAAGCTGGTCCTTCAGAAGTAAGCCTGATCTTTTCTGTTGTTAGCTAGGACACATTCGAGTATGTTTACAGTAGCTATCTTGCAAATCTGTCCGTGTGTTTTGAATTCGGTGACCTTCACACAGTTGGTTTTTCGGAAATCCTCGCGGACGATTCGATACGCAATCGACGTTGCGCAATCGGTGGCAGCCATCGAAACCGGAAAGTGAAATCAGGGACGACGACGGCACGCTTTCACCTTTTCGGGCGGCAAGAAGGGATGGAAAGAGAGAGAGAGGGGAAGAGACACGAGCCAGGGAGAGTTTTCCAAGAAGAGACAACTTTACAACTACCAGTTTTGTACAGTAGATAACGGAGAAGGGAAGCGGAAGGAAGTGGAGGGAAGGGGCGGAGAGAAGAAGCATATGCACTTGAAAAAAGGGTATTGGTGGAGGAGGAAACAGTCTGGTGTTCATTGGCAGATGGAACGAAACTTGAGGTGGTAAAGAAGCGGAAGAGGAAGTGAACTCGAGCAGAATGATGCTAGGACGATCAGGAATCATCGGGCAACAACTACTTTACTTTTTTAGAGGCGACTGACTGGAAACTGGCTTTGTCTTGGGTTTCTGGAAACTATATACAGTAACTTTTGACGACTGGAAACCGGAAGGGATAAAATAGTAGTGAAAAAGGTAACAGTAACCAGAGATTATGAATGCGAGAGTATCAAAAATAAAGAAGACGTAAGGTACCGTAAGATGTGTTAGAAGTGAAGAAATCATAGCTGAAGATTGGCGAAAGTTAAAAAGCAAGAGCTTGATTCTGGAGTCTCTAAAAGCAAAGAGAACACAATAAAAAGTGTCAGAAATCGGCAAATGCTAAAAGAGACCCAGTCATAGTGACTCAGAAGCTTACAATCTTACAGCTTAGATGCCGAATGGCGGAAACGAGAGGGAGAGTAGAATATGAGAGGAACAGGGATTAGACGAGTTCGAATCGGAGTTGAAAGGTTCGAATTTTGTTTCGTTGATGCTCTATTGCTTCAGAGGAAACAAGAGTTCGACTACTTTCTAGTCTGCACATGTTCAGTTCATCGGAACAATCACATCGTATCACAACAGTCTGATCTGAAATAGCAACAGTCCGACCGACACACGAGGACAAAACACTACTAAAAGGCGCTGGCGGATCATGAATCTTTTCCATCTCTCCCTTCCTCTTTCTGCCTCTTTCTGCCTCTGATCCTCCAAGTCGATCATCATTTTTTCCGCCGATTTTTTCATCGCCTTCCGATATGACAATACGCGGAAGATGCCGTCGCGCGCGATGCCAACCAACACCTGTTATCATTGTCGCGCCAGGATCTGACAGGAAAGTGGAAAGAAGAGAGAGAGGGAGAGACGTTCGGTTTGTAATTGCGATTGCGCAACTCGGTGGGGAGAGAAATGGAGACGGCGATGAATACTGGAAAAGATGTTAATCTTGGATGATGAAAGAAAAAGAAACAGAAAGAACGAGAAGAAGCAGAATGAGACGGGGAGGGAGTCATCAGGCAATTGTTGGTTTACTTTGAAGCTGCCGATGGAGGAGACGGACGAGGTGGTGGCAGATGAGATGGGGAGAGGAAAGGCGGCGAGGATGGCCACGAATCAGATGGTCGCATCGCGTAACAAGAGGGAAAGAGGAGGGAAGGAGAGAGAGAGAGAGACCCACTTGATATGGGCAGGAAAAAGATCTCGTTTCGTGGTGACGACGGGTGGTTTGAAAATTACTATGCAATCCACACTGGGAGGACGGGGGGGGGGAGATGATGAACAAAAATTGAATGGAAAAGAAACTTGATGTCTGGTTCTCCGGCAAGACGGTCAGGAAACAGATCTAAAAAAAGGAGAAAGGGGAAGAGATTAAGAGAATCAATTAACGGGAAAGTTCACCTGCCTTTCCCGATTCCGAGTTGCATCTAGTTTGAAACATATTTTCCTGGTTGCCAAGAAGACATGATCTGAACCTTTCTGTCGTCGTTTCCTCATGAGCCAACTGAAAGTTAATACTGTCTATTCCCGTTTAACTTGACCCGAATCTAATTCCACAGTTCTATTTTCCCTGGTATCAATTAAAAACATCCAGAAATCCTGGGAAGTTGAACATCTGGAACACAAATTTCCCTGCTGCTGCTGATCCATGTGACTAGTTCCCTTCCAACAATTGATAGTATTTCCTCGGAATGTTCACTGAATAACACGATTGCGTGAATGCGAGTGTTGCATGTGTTTCATTTCTCGGAAACCCTTTACTTTTTATTTTTCTATTCTGCTCAGGTTCGAGAGAAAAACATGTTTTTGTGGTGCTATTGGCAAAAGATGCAATCACGATAAATTAGGGGTTTCGATGGGTATAATTCGGAATGAGCTCATGAGCATGACGCCGCGCCCACCAAGTGCCATGTTCCTCGGAGAGAAGCTTCGGCGCTATTCCAATGTTCCGTTCTGTCATTTGAACCTGAGTCTTGTCCATGATTTTTGCTGACAAAAAGTCTCCGAAGAGTGAGATCAAACTTTTCTCCAACATTTCCTTCTCTAATTGCACCCCGTCTTCTTTCTGTTCTTGTTATATTCAGTTGAACTCAACGGTCAACAAACCACTTCCCCTCCACTTCCTTCTGTTTTCCAGAACACCAGAATGGACGATTCGAACCGTTTCGTCCCGTACTTCGACGTCTACTTCAAGATCTACTTTGTCGGAGGACTCTCTCTTCAGCTCGTCCTTTTGCTCCTAATCATCACAAAATCGCCAGCGAGTCTCTTCAACTTGAAATACTTCCTCTTGAATACGTGCATTTTGCAAATCAGTCTAATCTCGTTAACATTTTTCACCCAACACCGGTAAGATCTTTATCACTCTCTTATCACCGCATCCCTTTCCCTTCCAGGAACCTTCCCAACTCCTCTTCTCTCGCAGTTCTGCCCC
Source organism: Caenorhabditis sp. 39 LS-2015 (assembly GCA_900536345.3). Taxonomy (NCBI): domain Eukaryota; kingdom Metazoa; phylum Nematoda; class Chromadorea; order Rhabditida; family Rhabditidae; genus Caenorhabditis; species Caenorhabditis waitukubuli. The sequence continues at coordinate 30,787 of LR573507.1, read as the reverse complement.
TAGGACCTTGCACTTCCATCGGACCGAACACCTGTTTCACCGCTTATCACTTCTTTTTAGTAAGATTTTTTGGGAATTTGAATTTCAGAAAATATTTATGTTGCAGGGGGTCGCTCTTTGTGTTGGACTCGGTATCTCGAACACTGTCGTCTTCCGTCATCAGGCTCTTCGGCGTGGAAGTACATCGAGGAAGAGAGTGTTTTGTATGATTGCAGCAACCTATATACCACCGGTGATAACAATTGTAAGAAAAGGAGATACCTTCAAAATATTGTAAAATCTAACTTTCAATGTGCTCTGTTGAGAAACTTATTCAGGCCATTACGTTCTCAGTAGAGCGCATTTGCGGTTGCACCTGACTATCTCACTATTTTTGTTCCAGTTAACATTCAGTTTCCATTTTATCATCAAACATCATGTTCCGCATTTGACATTGATCAAAAACAAGATGAATTCTATTGAAAACTGTGACAAAAAGTACTGGCAAGAGTTGTTGATGTCTGTCATGAAGATTTCGGATTGAAACGAACCGAATTCGAGTTCAAACATTGTCAAAATCAAAAAACAACCAAAAACATTCTTAGAAAACTACAAAATAAATGTGAATTGTGTTTTGAAAAGATGCCGTTCGATTCCAATTCTATTTCAGATTCTGCCATTCACCGATACGTGGAACTTTGCCGAAGTGCGTCAAGTGACACTTTCCGAGCATCCGCTGTACGATCTCTCGATCTACGGCCAATTCGTCGGCTTTGCCCGAGTCTTCTCGTTCCAATTCATCATCGCCACCTCGCTTCTTGCAATCGGCGCCTACGCCATTCCGACCATCTCCGGATTGCTCACTCAACGTGTAGTTCATCTGATCAATGCCAACAGAAGCATGTCGCCGAAGACCAAGGAGCAGTCAAAAACATTGGCTTATGTGAGTGTTTTCGGAAAGGGGAAAAGAAAGTTGGAGAACGAAACAACACGAAATCCTTGTTTAGGGATTGGCTTGTCAAACCTTTCTGCCGCTCATTTGCTACATCCCTCTGCCCACTTCTTATATCATCAGCCAAGTGTTCAATGTGGAGATGTTGTTGACCGGTGAGTAAGAAAGAGAGAAAGAGAAGAGCATCAGCCAGATTATCCGGCGAAACATTATCTCATTACAGAGCATCTGATGCCTGTCTTGATATGCTTGCCGTCGTTCCTCGACCCGTTCATCTCCTTCTACTTTGTTGTTCCCTACCGTCTTGCTATCTGCAACTGTTTCAAGCTTCTGAAGTTCCGAAAGAAATCGCAGCCGAAGAATGCAGTGAACATCCGTGCGACTCATGTCCATTCCGAGTACATAAACAGTTGAATAAACGATTCAAATCAAACAGAATTTTATTCAATAAAAAAGAAGCTAGAAACGGAGAGGAGAGCCCACACAATCCATCGTCTGCTTGACAGTAAAACGAGTGACAATGGCTGGGAGGTTGTCGGTGTCCCGGGGGAGAGAACAGAACTGGGAACTATGTACAAACAAGTGATTTGTGCGGGAAAGGGAGTGGGGTGTCCGTGAGATCTAGAGACGCGAGATCCTCTGGGAAGACGGTTCATTCAGGCTACTGTAGGGGCTGTAACGAGGGAAATGGGGAGGGGAGGGAGGCTGCTGGGCGGAGAAGATTCGGGGAAAAGACACGTGGCTCGAGATATCAAAGTTGTTCTTGTAACAAGGGATGAGAAGTGGGAAATGGGGAAAAAAGAAAAGAAAAGAAAAGACACCAAAAATGACAAAAAAAAAGAAGAACATGAAATAAGGAAAACGACGAAACGAAATACATAGTATGAAGGTGTTGGGCGAAGAGACTGAGAGAAAACCCTATTCTTTCTTTAATGCTGATGTGCATAAGGCGTCGATGAGCGAAGGTTTCGAGGTGCTCGGTTGCTGTGACCTGGAAATGACGAAACGATTGAATGGGCCGTAACGAGGGTCATGTGAATACCTCGCGTTGCATAGCGCTTCAAACTTTCGAAACGTTGCGTCTGCGTCGGTCGCGCTGTCGGTCGTCTTGTCATCGTAGTCGTAGGAGAATAACGAGAAGTCGTCTGGAAATGTCGAGATCAAAATGTGTCAGGTCAAGTCGCCCACAAAGATCGACAACTCCCACTGATAAGAGTGATTAGCGATTAGGGTGGTTTAAGAGGAAGTAAGCCTTGTCGGGGGCTTGCTACACGTCATTCACTCGAAGGCTTACTTCTGATAAGACGAGCTTTCGAAATGTTCTAATCACTACGCGAGTTTTGTTTTCAAAACAGCCACGTCACACTGTCATTCGGTACAGAAAGACGTCGGGAAATGCTCACCTGAGGCTCTCCTGCGGTCTCTGATAAGAGCTGCCGGGACAAGGGAAATGAGGAGGAGGAGAATCCATATCCGCAAGTGTTCTATGCCTATCCTTTGCAAGAGCATCTGTTGTCAAACGACGGCGTGTCGTCTTCGTCGTCGTCGTTTTTTCTGGGGTCGTCGTTGTGTCGCAGGATTCGCAGAACTCGTCGACTTCCGAAATGTTGGTGTTGCCGTGGAAGAAATGGGCGGTCGACGGATTTCTGGAAACAAAGCAGAATGTTGTTGAGGGGTTGCAATGATGAATAATACGATGGAAGAATAATGGGGAAGAAGAATGAGAAACGTGTTTATGAGACGGAGCATGAGGCGGAGAACGGATTAGTCGGGCACAAGACACTTTTTTGCCAATAATAGGGCAATGAAAAGTGCCGAGAACACGTCAAGATCAAATAGATTAGTAATAGGGAAAGGAGGTATTGTGTTGCTCCCGCGGGTTCCTTCGAATGGGACCGCTTCTACCGGGAGACCGAGAGGCGGGCGGGATGGGAACATAGATCACCACGTCAGAATTGAAAAGATTTGGGCGAGCTTAGAACCATGTTTTCGGATCTGGCAATTGATCTGGGCGGAATGTGTGGGGGTCGAGGAGACGCAGCCACAAGGGACAGGCGGGAATCGAATGGAAGAAGTGCTCTTTGATGGGATCGGAATGGAATGGAAAACAGAAGAGAGAGAAGGGATACTGTAATGACGAGATATGCAAAAAGAAGATTGGACTTTTATTTCCTGGGCAGCTCTATGAATGAAGTTTGGTGAGCTTGGATGCTAAAGATTTGAGGATGATCATTGTCTCAGATATTTAGATATCTGGAAACGGGGCTTCAAGTGGACTGTAGTCTGCAAATGATTCTGAAGAAACTACCACTTGAACCCATTTTGGTTCGCTTCGAGTAACTATTTGAGCCCAGGACGACGGACACGTCATTTTCACCTTGTCAGAATGAAAAACATAAACGGAACGGCGGCGTCAGAAGAGGAAGAACGCGTCAAAACCAAAAAGAGAGGGCCAAATGACTGGTAGAGCGCAGCTTCCTTCTTTTTGCTTCCTCTATTGGCACATAAAAATGACGACTTGAAAGCAGAAAATAGGGAGCGAAACGTGTATGTTTAGGGTAAGGGAAGCAGTGAGAGAGAGCCATTGACAATGGCTGGAATCAAGAAGATTATGCTGGTAACATGGAATGAAACTGGGGAAAAGAGGGGGCGACGTCAGTCGAGAAAGAGAATGTCCGTTAATCGCGATGATCTCGATAAGTTGCCGGATCAATTCGAAAGCCCACGGAGCGCTGAATATGGAAACCACCCTCCGCAAATTCAGAAGATGTGCTCCTCCTCCCGCTCCCTTGGACTGAATGAATGGGGAATGGAAGCGGGGAAAGTGAAACGGTGGCTAAGTGAAGATGAGACGACGAGAAACGTCGGGGCGCGGTGTCACTTTGAAAGTTCAGTGACGTGTGTGGTCATTCGGTGCCCCAGCAGAGGAGAAGAAGAAGAAGACTACGTATCCCCCCGTAGCATCGTCGTTGCGGCACCACGTTTCCGGTTTCGACTACGTTTCAGTGTGTGTGTTATTCGATAGTCTTTTAACGTCGTCGGCGCCTTGTATTATCAGATGATTGGACACAAAGTAGACGAAAAAAGACAAAAAGGGAAAGAAGAAGAGGAGATGAAACAGGGGGAGGGGCAGAAAATAAGACATTGGGCGTGGTGATATGTTTATTTGGGGAACGGGTCTACACGCAATGATCTGTTTTGGGGGAATAAGAAAGAGGAGACAAGGTTAGGGGAGACCCGATGATTATGACTGACCGAACTGGAAGTTTGATTTCGGAAAGGGCCTAGGATCGAAATGTTGACTGGAACATGACGAAAGAGTAAAAATAGAAGAAGAGACACATTCCGGACTCGTTTTATCACTAGAAGACTCCTCGACGGTTTCGACGTCTTCTCCTAATTCTCAGTTTATTCTGGAGCCACAGAGCCGTCCGTCCGCCCTCCCATTCAACGCCACGATGGGCATTCAATGAGCGGTGGAAAAGTGCCACGGGATGGGGGGAGCAATGACGCAAGTTTTCGAATAATTCGTATACGAAGGACGTGGGAGTCTTGGGGCGAGAAGAATAAAAAGAAGACGGACCATCATTGTGTTCAGTTTCGGATGACGATATGTCGTTGACGCGGACGGACGGACTCTCGAAGTGGGGTGGGAAGAAAAGAAAAGGTTGAGAGAGACGAAAAGTGAGAAGGTGGGCAGGTAAGCAAGGGGGGGGGGGCGAGAAGAGAGGGACCGTCACTAAAAATAGATTTCGAAATCTGGTTTCTCTCAACTTTTATTGGTTTTATGACGACCATTATTTTGCCTTTTAAAGGGTTACGGTAATTGGCCGAGTGGGGACAGGATGGGTCGAAGAACGAATGCGTCTAGACCAAAGAGTGATGGCCCGCCTGGAACTGATGTCGACACGGAAACGGAAAGATGTTCTGGATGATGAGGTTACAGAAATAGTAATGGATGAAATAGAAAATGGGAGGTGGTGAGCCGGCGGGATTTGGAGTAAGTAAGACAAAGATGCAGAGCTGCAGGGCTGCAGAGGGGATGATTAGGAGGGAATTCGACAGCTTTTGGTGCTTGGCTAAGCGGGTTAACCCACCCGGATTTGGCACCAAATCGGATAGTTTCGTCAATTGGAAGGAACCTTGATGTTCAAGTGACTAACCTATGTCTTCTCTGGGATACTGGGAGGAAGGATTAGGAAGGGAAGGGTAATGAGAAAATGTTGTGGAAAGTGCAAATAATTCAGAACCTCTGGGAAAATCTGCGGGATGGGGGACTTGGTCCGACGGGTCTCACGACAGGAAAAACGAAATGAATTCAGAATCCGGATGTTATTCTGTCTGTCTAATAGGATAGAAAGAACCTTTCGAAATGCCGAGAAATTGAGAAAGCATTCAGGTGGAAACGGTATCCGCCAACCGCCTACCCACGTTGATACTTTGACCCGAATTGCTTGGGTTCTAGAAACGTCGACACGATTCTCGGGAGCCAAGTGGTTCAGGGTATGTGGGTCGGGTTGGGCCGGATCAGGTGGCCCTCTCCCGGTTTCAAATCAATTTCAGATCGACAATGGGACAAGAGTCAGATCGAAACAGAACAGAACAACAACAAAGAACAAAAGAGACACACCCACGAGTACAGGAAACGAGAGAGGGACGACAGGTGCCGACCCGGCGAGTTTCCGCCTTCAGTCCGCCAGCTGACAGAGCTCGGGAGCAGCAATGAGGAGAGGAGATCTGTTGCTGCTGCTGATGTTGACCTATCCGTTAACTACACTATTTTGGACATGACACAACACGTTTTTTGCAGAGAAATAGTGAGGCGCCGCGCGTCGTCATAAAATCTCATTATCAGAGCTATTTTGGCTGCAACTTCATCTGTCATGATGTGCTTCTTTCCATTGACAGAATTTCTATGTCTTCCTCTCGCAAAGGTGTGTGCTGGTCAGACGGAAAATGGGATGGAGCTGTTGGCTCGAGAATTACAGAAAGCCGATGTGGCAATTTAGAAAATGTGATTTTGTTTATCGGAAACGGAGAGCTTGGCTCAACCATCCGATAAGCCAGGAGGGCGGACCATAATCCAATATGAATCATACCGTAGTCCCATGTGCCGTTTTCTGACTTTTCGAGGACATAGTGGTAAGTGAATTGAGACTAATTAAATTGGAGGGAGGGAAACAGATCGACTTCGGAAGAACTAGAACTTGATCTTACTTGAACTTGATTGGAGAATGATGTCATTTTCCTGAATCTCCTGGACCTGTCTAGGCTTTTGAGCAGGTGATAAGCAGTAATAACTACACGAAATATTGGCTTCCATGTTTCCAAAAAAGAATAAAGGGTTCATAAACAGTTTTCTATTAGCCGGCCTTAGGCCTGATATCTTTAAAGTCGCCGGCTTATTTCAGATCCGCGTACGCACGTAGGAAGTACAGGGATGAGCTTATGTCGGGGTCGTCGACACTACGATTTCGGCATAAGAAGCGGAGATAAAGGTCTGATCAAGGCGAGATGATGTCATTCAAACGGAATCTGCAAATGAATGGAATTCGGATGTATTCGGGAAAATAAAACTGCAGCAAATGTAAAGTCAAGTGTAAAGATCGGCCGAGTTCGGGGAGCCGGCTGCTGGTGCCAGACAGACATATTGCTATTCCGGGCGAATGGCCGAATGGCGATTTGGAGCACGGACGATTTGTTTCGAGTTATTGGGGAAGCGAAGACTTGGAGCAAAAGACGGGACGAATGAGAAGAAGAAGAAGAAAGAAGGGAAAGGTCAACGAGAGAGGACGAAGGGTTAATTTGGGAGAAGGAGAGAGAGGGAGAGAAGGCAGTTCTCGGAAGTAGTTGTTGGCAGGAAAGACAATAGGAAACACGGCGGTGACAGGAAATGATATCCCACTCACATCATTTCCGGCCGAAATGCGGAATGACAAGAGATAGATACAGTAGTCCATTGGAGAGAAAGAGGAAGGGGGAGGGAGGGGGGGAGAAGACGGAACTGGAACTGGTTTGAATCCAAATCAAGTTTGGAGGAGCCAATGCCTTCCAGGCTCCCGGGGTGACGTGGTTCCGTGGTGGGGGAGGGAGGAATAGATCAGATTGTGACCCATTTCTGGGGCAAAAAGTTGCGGCTTCCGAATCAAATTACCCGCGCTTCTTCTTCTGCTTGTGCTGCTGCTTCTTCTTCTTCTTGTTGAGGGTGTTGATGTCCTCCACCCTCATGCCACCCACACGTCCTCAATCCGAGAAGGAGAAGGAGAAGAAGAAGAAGATATGATGGGACGATGCAAAAATGGGAGCAGAGGGCGACAAATTGGTCAAAACACGCTACAGAAGTGGGCGAGTTCTCTCGATTCCATTGGGCAATCGACTGGAAGAAGAAGGATGAATGAAAGAGAAGAATATGTAGAAGACGTGGACTTTGACACCTGTGGTAGGCAAAGATGACGGAGTTTATTCTTCGTTCCGGACTCCGGAAATCGCGTCAAGTCAAAGGATCAAGAATTGAAAAGGTAAACCGAAAAGTAGGGCAGATCAGAAAGAAGAATGAGTGGGGGAACCAGGTGCAAATGTTGGGCGATATCAGAAGAGGGAAGAGACTACTCTTCACGGAGAAGTAGAAATGACGAACGTTTTAATCTGGATCTAGCCGAGGACTAATATGCCCAAAACAGAATTACTACAGCTAAGCCATAGCGACATGACATTCTTGAACTGAGATCAGAGAATCACAGACACACCCGGAACCCGAACCGGTTGCAGATCAACAAGTGACTGCGACCCGGGGACTCGATCCAATTGCATTTAAAGGTCTCCGTCGCGGGTGATTCAAAGTCGCGACGGCGAAGAAGACGATGACGTCTGTGTCGCCTCGACCGGGTCGTTGCGCCAATTGGGACAGGTGTGTATTGCGCATGGCAATAAAACGAAAAAGCGAAAAGGGAGAGAGAACAGAACAAAAACAATAAAAGACGTTGTTGGGTTTTCCACCTTGAGCTACTGCTGCGGTCTGGGGAATTGGAACCCACGTCAAAGTGATAGCTCAGAGAGGGGACCCGTGTTGTACATGTGTCCTCTCCGCCAGTAGTACGTATCAGCAGTTTGCTTGTGTATATGTGCTGAGTGTGCCAGCGCCTGCGTCTCCGGCTCCAGATCCCGGATCCGGCCGGTTTCGACCCGAAACCCGAGCAGTGTTAGCAGGTCAACTATCCATCATATATTCGTGTCATTCCCCCTCCTGCTCTTCTGCCCGTACTTCTTGTGCCACCCGCCGAAAAAATGAAATTGACACGAGATTGAGGTCATTGTGCGAGAGAGGGAGGGACGTAGCACACACACACACAGATAAGAAGAATGATGGGAGGGCGTGGATATACGGGGCGAGGGAGGGACGAGCAGCAGCAGGGCCCGACATGGAGCACAAGGTGACGTCAACCCCTGGGGGATTCTGGAGCACACAGCACGGAGCAGCAGACGCACCGTTAGCTGGCTGCAAGTTGAGCCGGAAGTCGAAATCTGGTAGATGGGTACTGTAGGACAGTTCAGAGAAGAACTTCGTGGCACAAACGTGCGGGACTGACCGATCGGAGACGGAGGGGAAACTGATAAGAGAGCACAGAATAGCCGAGAGCATAATCTGGGCGATTCCGGTCGGTAAACGGCGGAGAATTCTACAGATGCTGATCACATCGAACACAGAATTCTAGACTGATCGGGAGACTAATCGAATCTCAGAAAGTCAATTAGAGAGAGGAAACAAAAGGAAAGAGAAGGAGAGGAAAGAAAGAAAACGTGGAGAGGGAGTGATAAGAGAACTGATAAGTGTGTCGTAGGCAATAATGAGAGAATAGTAAAGCATTCTTGGAATAC